>WURS02027737.1:0-11716 GCA_011762765.2 Rhinocypha anisoptera | reverse complement strand
GTTTTAAAGACTATATCCCAATTTTAAGTGAAGTTCTAGGGTTAACATTAACGTTGTTTTTGAGAAAAACTTGGCTTCGAAAACCTCTTGGCGAGATCGCATATTTCGTAAGGTAATATACTAAAATCGTTAATAATGACAGTAGAATTTCATTTAAAAAGTGATTTTTGAGAAAAATCAAAAGATAACCATTTGCGAAAACAAAATATTTAATAATACAAAATTAATGTTTTTAGCATAAACACTGGAAAAAAATATAACTGACCACG
Source organism: Rhinocypha anisoptera (assembly GCA_011762765.2). Lineage (NCBI taxonomy): Eukaryota > Metazoa > Arthropoda > Insecta > Odonata > Chlorocyphidae > Rhinocypha > Rhinocypha anisoptera. Next base: position 11,447 of record WURS02027737.1, on the reverse strand, counting down.
GACTCATACTGAGATGGGAAAGCCGAAGGGACCGAGGGTCGCGTCCGCCTAATTACCCGGTAGAGGATAGGGTCAGGCCTCCTACGGAGATGGGTCCGAAAAGGGTAAAGTCCTATACCTGGAAACCAAAACGAAACCAAGATGTTCCGTACCCGGGTGCATAAGATATTTTGAAGAGCTCAGTCAAACGGTGACCATTTCTCAGAGAATTGTCCGTGGGAAAGGGTAAAGGAAATGTTTTTATATCCTTTATATGATAGTGTAACATAACTTGATTAACTAAACATATTTTAGAAATTTGACATATGAATCTAAACACATAATTTGTTCATAGTTCTTTGATTTACATTATTGACTGATATGTTTTTAACCTCTTTCATTGAAAAAGGCTTAATTACTATCTAAAACAATTTAATTACTAATTCTACTGTCTTGATATGGACCTTTTAAAACTTTCTTCAAATAAAAGGTTATTCTAAACCCTCTAGTCATCTTTAGCCATTTAACTATTTATTTCCTTCAAAGCCTTTTGAGTTTCTTCTAGTTCACACAGAGAAAAAAAGTTGACAGGATCGCTATTTTTTCGTTTTTTGAGATACTCTCATCTTCATTACACTAATACAATTCCTTTACCAAAGGCCCAAAATATTCTACTATACTTATTTACACTTTTGCCCAAAACTATTTAAATGGTAACATTGCAGTTATATTATTTCTTTGAATATAACTGGTTGTCTTCCAAGAAATTTACTGTTTTTGAAGATTGTAGCAATTGAAAAAGAATTAATTTTAGCAATAATTTATTAAAACTGATATCTCCCATTAAATCAAGTATTTTTCTGTGTTTCAACATCTTTTGTAATTATTTGAAAAAGGTGCCTGTTATTATAAATTATTTCGAGAAAATTATGTTAAATTCTCCATTATGAAATATTTATGGTATGTTGCTGAAAAAATCAGCTTTCAAGGTGATTTAAGTAAGAAAATTTTTTTTACGAGATATACTATTTCCTTGCTTTGGAGTGTTGCTACCCCATTGTGATCTGATTCTCAAAATGTGCAACTCTGTTACTACCGCTATTTATAAATTCCACAAGCATCTTTACTCCCTTCAGTCCTAACAGGTCTACCTTTCCCTTCTCCATCTCAAGTTTGATCTTCTTTAGTTTTCCTGTCCTCAAAAAAATCTTTCTGTTATTCTTTGGCTTCTTTGTTAAATTGTTTGTGGAAAACACAACGACCACGGAAGAATTTCCCCTCTCCCTACTCAGCTCGAAGTTGGCTGAGTCCCGTTGCTGTAATGCTGATTAGTTTCCCAACCACGTAGCAGGGTAAAATTTTGACTTGGACATAAATTAAGTTACTACTAATTGAATAACTTAAATCCAATACTTAATCAATTTTCCTAAATTATTCTTCTAGATTAATTAGTAACATAACATAAAATTCCAATTATATTTTTTACAAAATAAATCTGAATATTTATGAATTATAACCATGAGAGTCAAATAAACCTTTAAATAGATTTTATTAGAAAAACAACAACATTAAAGAAGATTCATAACAAAAATGTCGAATTATGGACACATTATTTAATATGGTCGATATTTTGGGCGTTATATGTAATTATTATTATTAAGGAAATTTGTATTATATTATATGTTTAATGGAAATGATGTGTTTAATTAGTAAAACCGGAATGGTTTAAAACAATTATATGAATTTATAACTAGGAAATTAAAAAAAAAAAATTAATGTTTAAAAAAAGGGTACTGGTATTTTTATGAAGAGAATAGATCATGTAGTTCAGTGTCAAATATTTTTTTAATTAATTTTTATAATTACGATTAGTTCGAAGCAGTAAAGGAAAATTGAATAAATATGAAATATAATGAAAGAAGGGTGTTCAAGATTAAGCTTAGAGGTCGAATGGACAGCAGGGATGAGGATCAGCGTTTTAGATGGCAATAACAGATGACATCTCTTTATTGTTATTTTATACTGAATAATAAATAGTTCTCAGACTATTGTAACGAAATTGTTATTTGTTAGTTTAAAAAAGTTGATTATCGCTATACTGTCCAGCTTTAACCCATCTAAGGGAAGAGCAAAAATTTCAATCAAGATTTAATTTTATTACCTTATATATATATATGAGTTTTTATGACTTCTTCGGCACGCAATGAATATATATTAAAACTAAGAAAAATACTTTGGATGGGGATGCAACAGAACTATGCTGAAATGTATGACCATGTTTGCGCAGAATGTTTGACTTGAAAGGGATACATTATTGAAATGTGATGCCATTAAGAATTTTATCTGAAATAGATGTAATTGAGGATTTTAATTCTCTAAGCAGATCAAAGAGAGGAAATTTATTATATTGCCGGTTGAACGGACTTTTCTCATAAAGCCCATTATCTCCTGAGGATGAGCCGGGTGATGGGTGACTGATACGCAGAGGATTGTGGGCTAAATTTCTCAGTTGACGAGACGGGAGGATGTGTTCTCTTTGAGCAAAAGTTTCCAATTCCGAGGAGGAAAGAGAGCGACTTCAAGTCAATCACCTAAAGATCTCTGATGGATGTAAAATTCCGGGCCTTAGAATGGCATATCTCTGCTTTTAAAAGATACTGATGAACAAAATGATAATCTTCAACTTACGGACTGAGTCGGACAAAGAAGGAATTTCAAAATAAGTATTGTGAAGACGTTCACCAAACTTTCAGCGTTATAATGTGGATCACACGAGCTGGAAATTCAGTTTTATTCTAAGCTTTAATGAATTTCTCTCAATTTTATGCAATGAAATTCAATTCTCTAAGGATTACTCTAAGGAGTAATTTCAACTATGATATAATATTCAATTGTCTAAGTTTAATGAATTTCTCTCATGAAACCCTCATTTATATCAGGGTGTAATCACAAAATATATTTCAGAGTATGCCATCACCAAACTATATGACTTGACCCTGGGCATTAAAAATTTAATATGATATTCCTAGATAATTAAGACATTTCCATCAGGCAATGATATAAGGAAATGAAGTGGACAATCAATTTTTTGACAGTAGACCAAATTGATAGAAAAATTGGTTTGGTGAAAAAATAATGCATGTAATATTTTTTCTACAAATTCCGTGCTACTAAATATAATTTCCTCGGAACGAGGTTTCTGTACACAAATATGAAAAAATACTTAACTTAGATTATAACTTAGTTGAAACGTAGTAAAGAAATCATCAAAAAGCGTAACAAGAATATTGGAAGGACTCTTATCTTTTTAGTGTCATTGTTTTCAAAATACATTGTGAAATTTTGAAAATAGTATCCTTTAATTTTTTCCAGTACGTGGTGTAACTGCCCAAACCAATCGATTTATTGATCAATCGTCTTCATCTACCGTATTCATTTATCATCCTGTCGTCACCATCCAGGTTTTTCTCCAAAATAATAATTACAAAGAATAGTGGTACTTTGCTTATTTTAGATATATATCTCGGCGCAATTGACGATTGAAATATATTTTACCATTCTCCCTTTCCTTGAATCCGAATACACTAACCGAAATGTTTAGTTTAATTCAGAAGTAACAAAAATTCGATTTAAGGTTTAGGTTTCATGTAATATCCTCATTTTTGCCATTAATATATCTTATTCTGTTTCATTATATCTTGCATAACTGAAATTATTCCTTCCAAAATTATCTTCCAAATTTCCCTTTTTTATTTCTTTCCTCTTTCAGATTTATTCCAAAAACTCATTGACAAATTACCTCCTTTGTTGAATCAACTTCAAATTACTTACAGGTGTTTAAAATATCTGTAAAATGCCATGTCCAAACGTGTAACATAGTCTACTTAATATATATTTTCTATTGATTCTAGACGCTGAAACCTATTTCATTTTCCTCGATTTTCATACAAGTTCTCTCTTTATCTCTTCTGATTTACTTGTGTGTATTTAAGTGTTTATCAGTCTCAATTATACAGGCGTGATGATAATCCAGTAATTGTACTAGAGATGTATTTTTCCCACACCGGAAAATTAATGGTCCCAAAACCAGTAATGGGTTGTACTTTCGTTCTTCCGAGGTGAATTATCGCGTATCGTGTGGAATATTTCTTAGGGTTAAGAGTATTTTTAACGTAGTTGGGTTAAAAATAAAATAATAGATAAAACACAAGAATCCTTTGCTAAATATCGGAAGTCTAGGAAAACCTCGGACTCAGATGGGGAGATTGGAACTCAGTACCATCCCGTAACTTCAAATTTTTCTGATGATGGCGATCATTTGGGAGAGAAATAAGGGACCTTAACAATCAAATGAATCGTTATCCGCTACTAGAGTGAATCAAATCTCACCACGGAGTTCACGATAGGCAATGTATGCAGGTCAGGGAAAAATGACGAAGAAATCAAGCGGGAGTTAAAAGAGAAATCCATGGACTCTAAAGTCGCGGATTTTTGCTTTGGAAGAAAATAAAAGAGCTGGAAAATAATAAGAAACGGGGATTAAGGGACATCGGGCAGGAAATTACGCTATTCAGACGAAGGTTATGGAACTAAGCACTCTGTTATAAAAGCTCATGGTGACAATCAATCGGCACTTGGGTACCTCGATCGTCTAGTAAGTACAGTTCAACGGATTGGGGCGATATATATCTCAAATGGATAGGTTTTCCCTCAAGGGGGTGGCTAAACTCAGCTTTACGGACATAAAATCTCAGATTTATGTGTTTTGTGAAAGATTATTTTTAATTATTTCTTGCTAGCCAGTGTTCACCCAAATATTCATTCAAATGGGTTTCACAGTTAAAAGCGATATATTTACAGTTTTGAACATTTTAATTTCATGGGGCGGCTAAGATAGATTTTCATTAATTTTATTTTTTTAATTACCAATCGCCCATATACAGTGCTGAGAGGCCAATTTATAGTAGACACCATAATATTTTTTTAATAACAAGGACGAAGACAACGAAGACACATATCCATGCCCTAGGTGGAGATAGAAAAATCCACCTAGTCGGGATTCAAACCCGCGACGTCCGGGTTGGCAGACGAGGACGTTACGCCGTCTCCACCGAGCCCGCCAAACCTGCCAGGTCTGAAGATGATACTATGTATTGAAACCCGGGTCGTGAAAGAAAATAAATATCGAGTGGAATCACAAGTGTTTTTACTTCCCCTACTTCGTTTCATGTATTGATTATCTCAGCCTCGTTTTAAAGATAGAGTAAATATATCTGTCAGTAATATTTCCATACTGCTATAAGTCATTGAATATATTATTGGAAGGGAAAATTTCAATTAAGAGATATGCTCTCCCGTCGCGTCAAGGTCTATCGGGACGACTAAAAATATCCTACTAAAGTTTTATTTTTCAATAGCTTGCATTTAAAGTCTTATACTTTTGTGGATGTCTTTAATCATGATGTATTTGCATCTCTTCTCAGAAGCTAGTAATTTTATAGAGAGAGCAAACACTGAAACGATGGAATGATACACTTTAGTTATTGTAACAATAATAGTTATATACATTAGTTCTGGAAAAAAATCACAATTCAATCAAAGACTTTATATCATTTCTACATAGGTCTGATATTTATCTCTTTCACGGTGTCTTTTTTCTTACACATTTTAAATTCCAAAAGACAGTAGTTTTTATATGAGTACCAAAATAATTGTGACAAAATTTTGAATATTTTTCTACATTAGGGAACTTCATGATGCAAAATGTTTTACCACGAAAAATAATTATGTATTTTTTAAGATTAATCGAAATTTGGTTGTAATTTATTAATAATATGCCACATAGTCCTTTTGCAATAGAAACATGAAATAGAGTCCTATCATCTTAACATAATATATAAAAATACGAGTATTTCAATGTTAAATTTTACATTGAAACAGTTAAAAATTCTATTAAAGAATTTTAGATATGAATACGGAACTGCTAGGAGAAAAGTGAATTAATATAAGGTATAATGAATATGAAGGTACATGAGAAGAATTTTTTTCATTTCCTTGTTTCATTTCGTACTAAATATTCTTGGGTGAAGATAGACTTTCGAGTTAATTTGGTTGTCTGGGAAAAAAAAATTCCATAAATAATCGGTTTGCGATGAAAATATTTCGTCCCCTACTAGGGATCAGAAGGTTGTACTTTTTCCAAGAAACTGGATTCATCTCAGTTTCCGCTACTCTACCCGTTCCAAAGCCATACCACCAATTCCACTGGACCTCTATGCTTGGCTCTGATGAAGTCGTTTGGTGCGTGTCAGTGACCTGCTTCCCCTAATTCTTCCATCCTCCTTTTATATTTCTCCTGTCCACCGCATCTCCCCCACCCCTCACCTCATTCCAACAAGCAGCATTCTGGGTGATTTCAGAAGATTTTCCAGGGAGCGCTCCATCATTAGCCTCATTATCATTTGGGAATAATCATTCCTTCCAGTAGCCGAACACTGATTTGGTTGCATAAATTTTTACGACACATTTAAGGTGATCGAAGCTTGATAGGCGGATGGATTATTTAAGAATTTTTCCACAAGAGTGAATTGTCTAATCTGCGAATCGATGGGTATTTAAATCTTCAGGAAACTAATCTAAACAATTTATCAGGCGTTGATCTTAACGACAAGCCAGTGTGGGTACTCATGAAAAGGGGATTAATATAGTGGAAAAATAACGGCCACTGTTTTCAAGCGTGAGTTACAATGACCTCTCTTTGGTTAAACAGAAAATAATATACCGGTATAACTTTCATATATATATATATATATAGAAGATTTTTACAGTACAAAATTCTAAAATATATATCCCCCTGTTTATCTAATTTTAATGTTGCCTGGGAATATGAGATGCAAATAGAAGGAAGATATCGATTGATCCATGGTTACTAAATAATTACGGGTAGGCAATTTCAATAATTAAGTTAATTAAGTTAATATAGGTATATGAGAAACAAAGCGAGTGAAGTGCCTTATTTTGAGGTTGGGAAATTATAACACTCGATATGTTAAATTGTCAAAATCTCATGAAAGATATTTTTCTTTGACAATGAGTTCACATTAATTTATATGCATATACTGTGTTGATCCAGGCAAGGCTTCCAGGAAGCGATTCATTTTAAGACTAGACACTTTCTTTTTCCACATAAAACATTCATTTCACGACCAAGGTTTTGACATACAAAGACAAAACCTTGGTTTTGAAAACAAATTAAAACTTTTCTCTATTATTATGGTAGACGTAATTCAGAGTTTAGTGAGTCAAACGAAGGTAAAAAATTGAGAGTTTTTTCATGCAATTGACGTTGCTTTCATGGCGACAAAGGTAAAAATTTATTTTTTTGTCATCCTCCCTTGAAGAAACAATACAATGCTTCACCTCTTTTCCCTTCTCTTTCCTTTTGCTTTATTTTTTCATCCCGGTAACCGGGTAGTTTGTGGAACTCGCGAGGGCAACACGTAACAAACCCAATGCCCTTCTTCTAAAGCCAACCAACGCTTCGCGAAGCCAGAGAGCGTGGATGGTGAGAGTTAACGAACAAGCGCTACGGCCAGAATGGCGAATGAGAAGAAAGCCTGAAAACCATTTGTCAATGCGTCAGCTTCCACTTTTTGTTCTCCATTCCCATAACTCTCTTCCCGTCTTCCTGATCACCCTGTCCAACGTCAACACAACTCAGGGCCACCCACGACCGCCTTTCACCTTCCTCCACCCCCACATCCGCAGGGAATTGGCTTACTCTTCCGTAACACCTGGCGAGGGAACTGGATATTCCATTCACATGAAGGATTGCACACCAACGCTCGAGAAGAATTTTTTTCCTATCCCTTTGTCAAAATCATATAGACTAAAGAATTTTTAAAGAGTGGGATGTGATATGGAGGGACTGTGTATGTGTAATAGGTACGAGTCTTTATATAAATCTGGTTATTAATGCTACAAAATAAAATATAATGGGATCAGATCATATAATATGTGGATAATTTCAGAGTTTTTGTGTGGAATTTATCGAAGGGTGGACACTTTAGATAAACACTCTTGGTAATCCCGGAAATATTATACAATATTTCAACCAATTATATTTATTATCACATGTGAGACTTATTCATAAAATATTAAAGAAAATTATGAAAAGAGACATTTTCTAGTTGAATCTTGGAAAACTAGCCTACCAAAGTTGACAATATTTTTGGAATAATCAGTTTTTATGATACTATTTATATGAATGTGACATTTGCCTCACTGAATGGTAATGATAAAGCGTTACTGGAACGGAGATGGGACAATGGAATCAATGTCAAAAAAGCGGCAGACAAAGTTGCACATCGCAAGAAGAGGATGAAAACATTCTACAAAATACAGTTGATAATTTTTTTGCTGTTGTTAATGGCTACAATTAGATGTAACTTCAGTTGTAGTATTTTACCGTAGAAATTTCCTGCGGGAAGCCGGTAAACATATATATTATAAGCCAACGAATAAAACCTTTAATATCAGAGGGCCACAAAAAGTTACCATGCAGAAATGTTTGAATCCCTCTGGCATGTTGTAATTTTATTAATGAGCAGACTCGTAAATAAAACCAGTATCGTAGTAATACCAGGTCCTGTAAACTAAGAAACATTAGCTAGTTTTCAACTATATCATAAAGCCTACACTATTGGGATTTAGTTGTAGAGGTTTTTAATTGTTTAATAATTTTTAATAATTTAATTGTTTTTTCGCAGCGATTAAAATATTATCTTGATTAAATTTCGTATTTAATATTTGTTTTTGCCTGTTAACATATTGGCACAGTATTGTTTAAATAACTATCTAGAAGGTGTCTGGTGGATTGCAAAAAAACATGGAGATATGTCGTGACGTTTTAAAATTATTTATCTTGTTCAGTAATCATCAGTAAATGATTAAATACATGCTAATACAGATTCGATGGCTCAAACCAGAGGTGGATACGGGAATGCTCTAAGGAGCATGCAGGACTTAGTGTAAATATTCGTCGGGGTACTCCCCCCCCTTTGTTCCCAAGACCAATGCAAAGAGCGCTTTCAGAGCAAAGGCAACCGAATTCCACTCAGTCTTGAATGGTGAATGTAACGCCTTCATATTCGAATTTCCATTGCCACGGTCTTGACCAGATATCATTTAGAAAGAGATAAAACTTAAAATTGCCCTGCAGGAGCGATACTGGAGTCGCTCACTTTGTTGGGGTACTTTTCTATCCGACTGTACATGTGCAGCATTTTTTGCAATAGTGAGATGTTGTCAATATCAGCCAGAAAAAAGGGAATTTGGAAACATTGGAAATTTAGTCCTACGAAAGAATGTTGAAAATTAAATGCATAGACCTAATGCTTATTTGTTGTTTTTTTTCCTTTCATGCTGTCAAAATGTTCTTGTTCTCAAGTGCCACAGAATCAAATAAATTTATTCTATTCTAATTAGGGAGTGCACAGAAGAGCAGGAGAAATATGCTTATGGCATAGACTTTTTAGAATAATAGGAAACCTAATGGGGCAAATATTGAGAGCTTAGTGAAGCCCGTATTCGAAGAAACTGTAGAGAAAATGGAAGTATTATAGGGGTACACCAAGGATGGAAAATAAGAAACAGACACAAAAGAATGCTAGAGTTGGAGGTACAAAGGTGTAGAAGGTGACACTTTGCAGGATATCTTGGTGAGCTGCTGTAGATAACCTAATCCTCAAACTGCGAACTTAAGTTACATTCTCAATAAAGGATGATGATTATCGTCCCAACTGGTTGTGTCTCCTTTATATGATAACTACAAGATAAGATCAAATGAAGGAGAACTCCAAAGAGTCATTAATAGAGAACTGCCAATTAATAGAGGATACTGTACTTAAGAGAGAAAGTAGCTGGGAGATGGTATTAGAGACCCAATATTGGAGAATGTTGTCAGTGACGTACTACATGGGTATGCTGAGTTTGTCAGATCACAGAGTAGTTTGTGGAGCTGCTACAAACTACTGATAGGAAATTGGTAACCTATGAAGATGGTAGATTTCGTTTATGCACTTAAACATAACATGCTTTTCTGTACCGCTATCGAGTAAAGCAGTTGCTATCTCAGGGTGAATTATTATTTCCGATTCTCTTACGGAGACTAGGTCTCTGTTATGTGTTTTAGGCACCACAGTGAGGAGCAGCATCTTCTCTTTGTTCGCCACGTTTAGAGTGGGGACAAAAGCAGCAGCATTGTCGAATGGCGAGGAAGCCGTAACTAGAGAGGAGGATTTGGAGGACGACGGTGGGGTAAATGGGGTGATGGAGATTGATGGGGGAGGGGAATAGGGGGAGTTGAGAGGAAAGGTGATGTCGTAAGGCGAGGGCAGAGGCTATTGAGATATATTTTCCTGCAAGAGTGATTCGGCACCGTAGGATAAAGTAATTAGGAAATTAGGAATACAACCAAAGATCATTAGGATCACCTCTTCATCTAGTGCGCTATCGAAGAGTGATTTCATGTTAAACAGGTAGAGAATATTTCGCCGAAGGAAGGATATCAGAGTAATTTCTGAAAAGCTTTTGAAAATAGCGTGGCCGTATATTATTCCGGTGAATTTTAATGGAAGTAAAGATAGTTTGTCATTTAATTTTTATTTCTTTGATAGAAGGAAGATGTAGTTACGCATTATTTTCACAGGAATTATGGAGAAAATTTAATTATCCAAATACCCTGGTTGTCGGCAAAATTAATTGGCATAATTTTCAGAATAATGTTATAATTCAAGTATTTTTTTGAGATCAAAGGATTATGACCTAAAATAAAGTGAAGAAAAATATATAAGTGGTGATTTTAAGGGAAGAAATGTGTTGCAATATCAGTTGAAAATGTTTTGTTAAACCCTTTCTCCTTTAAGAAGCTCAGAGGGCATTATTTTCTCTGAAATAGAACTTTGATGTTCGTTGTAGTCAGAATGTTTAACGTAAAATCCCTGATCTCGGTTATGTGTAGTAAAAAATACTTTACTTGAAGCGAACTAGAATTCATTATTTTTCCAATTCTATTATTCTCGAAGTGATATATACACACAAAACTTAGCTGGATGACACGTAACAGCTTATTCAAACAATCACTGCATATGTTATTTCATGAAAACTAGGAAGAGGTTTAGCAAAGACATTGAAAATATAACGAACAGAGAAGATACGCAATAGTATTAGAAATTCAGTAAATAATAGCTTGTCAATCTGACCGAGGGACTAATGTGGAAGTACTCCGATGATGAGGAAAAGAGAATCACGTGAATCAAACCTATTGTAAGAAGGAGAAAATAATAGGATTCATATTCAGGCATGAAGTCTCAGTAAAATCTGCATCAAAAGGACCTTAGTGGAAGGAAGTTAATAGAAAAATACTTAAAGGGAGGTTAGAGCCATAGTGGTAAACCAAAAATGGCATA
>WURS02027726.1:0-11716 GCA_011762765.2 Rhinocypha anisoptera | reverse complement strand
TGTTTCGTTTTCTTACTTACACTACTTCCCACGTGCATCCATTGCATTTGTTTCGTTTTCTTACTTACACTACTTCCCACGTGCATCCATTGCATTTGTTTCGTTTTCTTACTTACACTACTTCCAACCCGCGTCCATTGCATTTGTTTCGTTTTCTTACACTACTTCCAAAGCGCGTTTATTGCATTTGTTTCGTTTTCTTACTTACACTACTTCCAACGTGCATCCATTGCATTTGTTTCGTTTTCTTACTTACACTACTTCCAACGCGCGTCCATTGCATTTGCTTTGTCAATTTCATCATTTTCGATGAATTGCAGTAGATTTGCTTTGCAGTAGCACGTAGCCAATTTGTAGAGAACAGATAACTTATCATCATCATCATCATCATTATGATCATTGCGAGAGAAAAATACAAATTTTGGCCGTTATTTAAGAGATTGTGCACGAGGAACGGCTGCACACGCATGTAACACAACACAATGACATCTTGCTATTGTGACAAATTTAAGATGAACACCATTAACATTCTATTGAGCCAACAAAATAAGATAAATTTGTTCATGTTTAAATAGCGGGCAAACTATTCAATTGTTTTACTTCAGTGTCACACAGTCTGCACCTGAGTTCTTTCTTTTTCAACGTTTTATAACTATCAATAGTATTGATAATTTAAAAAAATTCAAATAACATTACCTGGTAAGCATAGGAAAGTGGCCTCAAAAAGCAAAACCCAAAAATAATTGGTTTATTAATTCTAATTTGCCCCAAAAAATAAAAGCTTAACTTGTAATTTTTAAGTAAAACAGTCATTTTACTAAAACAAAAATCAAAGCTTTTCTGAAATGTGAGATAACATAAAAAATTAAAAATGAAAATTCATTAAAAATTTCAAGTCAAAATTAAGCTCTATTGCTACTGCGGACTTACAGGACTCCTGTAAGTAGAATATGAAAAATTTTCAAATAAGAAGATCGTAAGTTGGTGCTAGGCCTCACTGCATTGTTCACATTTACTAAAACAAGGTCTGTTAGTATACTATGAGTTTCTGCCTTTATTTTTCAATTAAAATTTTATTTTTTATCAAATTAAATTTTGGATAATTTAAAAATCAGTAATAGTGCTAGCATTAAAAACGGAACAAAAAAATTTGAATCAATTTTTTAAAAATTATTAGTAATAGTTATACTCTTAGAACATAGAAACTATCATTTTTAATCAATTTTTTAATATATAAAACCTTCAGTTTTTTAGTTATAAATCTTTTTGACGTGTATGTACAATGAGTATGCTATGAGTGTGAAATGAGTCATTACAGAGTGGCAGCTTCCGAGATAACTCGATGACACTGAGAACAGTGGAAAAGCCACCGCGCTGCGTTGAACTCCGCAACATGGCCTGCCATTCTTAGAAATAAAAGTGGTTAAACTTGTAATTGAAAACTTTAAATTTGTATTCACAGCATTAAAATTACAATATACAAAGTTTACAAAATTAAAGAGTGATGCCAAAAAACAACGTTTTTAGCCTAAATTTTGGTAGGAAGAATTCTCTAATATTCTTTATATCATTCGAAAGTTTAGAATATGTAGAATCGGATATGAAAATTTGAAAACTGCCAAATATTTTTAACTGTCCCGAATTTGATTCTAAAGTTTCGGTTTTTTCTAAAACAATAGTGTAAAAAATAATTCTAATTCAATTATAATACAACAACTAATTAGTTTTTTTACAAATCTCCATTGTTTTTAATGTTTTCTACGCTATTGTTTTGGTAAAAATCAAAACTTTAGAATCAAATTCGGGATAGTTAGGAATATTTTCACATTTTTCATATTAGAGTCTACATATTCTAAACTTTTAAATGACATAGATTATTAGAGAATTCTTCCTACCAAAATTTAGGCTAAAATTGGCATGACTCTTTATTAATTAAATTGTTTACTTTTAACAATAGTATTGTTTAGTTTTGTAACGTACATTATTTTATCAAATTATTTATTTTTAATATTGTTTAATATTTTGAATAAAGTTTTCTGGAAGAAGGCGATCGTTGTACGGAACAATTTATCAACCACTGTTTAGAAAGTCAAGTTAACTCGATGCTACAAAACATAATTCAAGGTGCTAAGAATGTTTTACGATTGTTGTGTCATAATGTCACCATACAAAATAGTGAGTTTTGCTGGAACAAAATTCAAAGGACAAAAATTGACTAATTACGAGGCTATTTAATAATGCAGACTATCTACAACACGCCGGTTGCTATCGTAACATTGCACTGGGCACGTGTTTCAATCAATTTCAACTGTTTCGAGCGTCATCCGATCAAACCTCTCAGCAGCGTGGTTTGATTGCTCCATTGGCCACTGGTGAACAAACCGATGAAATGTGGCTTCAACGTTTTTGCTGGTCAGTATGATTCACACTTAGCATATGGTAAAATTTTCATTAACATAATAATTTTTACAAAAGGGACTGCGCTAAGGCGCCGTTTGCCTTTTGTAAAAAAACGGTGGCAGAGCTGCCGAGGTCAAACTTTGAATTCGAATCACCACAGTGAAAGTTAGATTCGAATTGGTAACGAATTCAAATCACAACAATGGATTCGAATCGGTTAAGCACAGCACAGTAGTACAAAATTGTGGATAGCACAATACAAATAAGAAGGGAGAGCTGAGCACTCGCCTATGAGCAGGGCGAGAGAAGTGCGGCGTAGGTTGTCAGACTTGTTCGAGTTTCAATGGCCCAAATCTCCGTCCCCTTTGGAGCCTGGGACACCAAAGTCTCATCCAATTATTTTTTTCTCAAAAGGATCCTTTTTGTAAAGTTTCAGCTTTTTTGGTGCCTGGGAAGTATACTAGAATTTTTGTGAGGACAGACAGACAGAGAGACAGACAGAAACATGAGATTAATAGCAGGGTTTTTACAGCAAAGCTGTCTCTCGCCCTGCTAAAAATAGCTGAACATTAAACATGGGACATAGAACATAGAAAACCACAACTATATTTTCATTAATATATAGGAGAAATAATAATATTGTTGTTTTTGCCAATTTTCAATAAAATTTAGTCAATTTCATAAATTGTATAGTATAGATTATATGTATAATTATAAAGTATTTTATGTATAGTTATTACCGGCTAAGTGTTGCTTTGCTTAGGCCAAGTGACACTCTGTCTAAACAAAATAACACTTCATCTAAGCCAAATTAAAACCAAATTTTTAAATTTTACTAGTGAGTAGGCTTGGATTTTGGCAAAACTTACTTAGTCAATGCAAAGTTAAATAAAATTCATTAAATTTAAAATATTACTTGATCTAAGACAAGTGTTACTTGACTTAGACAAAGTGACACTCTGGCGATTTGTCTACTTAGACGGTAAAATAGTCATATATAGTCAAAAGTGCTTGTTACATACAATATACAATATATAATATCTACTAATAGGTACACTATAAACAAGATTGGCAGTAAAAACTGTAAATTATATTTTAGTATTTAATAATAAATGAATACTCTTATTGTAGTTATGCTGCCTTAAAAAGCACTATAATATATAGTAAAGTTTTATATATTTTCTTAAAATCATTAATTAAATAAGAAATTTCATATTAACTCATACTATTTGATACTGTTTACTATTTTTATTTTGTTTTAAAATTGGAAATTTTGATTTTATTGAAGTTTTAAAACAATAAAAATTGTTTGCATTAGTTTAATTGTGCATGTTTGTCAATTCAAATAGATTTAAAAATTGGTTTAATATGTTTGTTATTAATGGTTTTGTTATATTTGATATATTGTCAGCACATACAAGGCAAGCATCGATTGCCAGATGAAAGCAATTGGGATTCAGTGTTCGCATCGTTCGGCGGCACTGGCATTCTACCAACATTACACCGCTCAAATGGCAGATTCATTGCTCACCGAGCATTGTCTGATCTACACATACAGCAATCAGTGTCATCACCAGACATCTCAACAATTGATCAATCTCACCGAGAACACGTTTTACAAGGCAAACATTTTGAATGCCAAGTCTAATTATGCTATAGTTTTACCCTCATTTTTGTTTGTTATTTTCAACTTTAGCTTCGGTATTTTGTTTGTTATTATTGCTTAGAACTGAAAGTATATATAATCTAGTATCATTAGACTTTTGTAGCTTGATAGAACTTGTATTTCGTGTTTTTTTGTAATAACTAGATCTTTCAACATCTATGAAATATAAATGATTGATGATTGATTAATTTTGAATTGAATTGATTAAACTAAATTTTTGTTTGAAATTCCATATAAGTCTAAGCTCAAAATTTCATATTTAAAGGATATATCAATTAATATCTATTAATATTCATTAAGATGCTCATTTTTTAAATATAGATGATATAAAAGTGTACAAGCAAAACAAATGATGTCTGCATTTAAGTAAAGTAGAGTAAAGGGAGAGAGAAAGAGATTGATGGAGTTAAACCACGCAAAGTAACCCCATTAGTAAGATGAACTAGAAATGGTAAAAAGTGATAACACACTCTAAAATGCGCAAAGTGAGTGTATCCTAAACGTAAAAAACTTGTCAGATGAAAAATATTTATACGATCCCATCCATAGACATGTATTATCCAGAGATGTTGAGTTGCGATATCTTCTTTCAATTTGTACAACAACAACAAAAACAAAGTTGACAAGTATGATTTAAGTTATCTAAGATAACTCTTTTTTTAGTAAATACAATATTTAATTCATCTGTTCATTTTTAAACTTTTCCCTCTTTGTCAATCAATCAAGACAATTATGACATTTATGTACTTTTTTTTGCATATCAGTTTTAGAAATACGACCAAATATTTTCCCTAATAATAAAAAATAATTAATTTATTAAAATGTTTTAAATAAATTTAGAAAAAAATAAATATGTTAAATTGTTATGTGTCTCTTCTAGTCATATGTCGGGCCTTAGGAAAGCATGGTGTTTTAGAATATCTAGTTGATCTAGTTAAAGCGTAGAATCTATGTAGAAACAAAAAGTAGAGTGGAGTGTGCTGCCGGCACCACCAAGACATTGACGGTACGCGTAGGAGTCAATCAACACTTATCGCTTTTTCATTGCTCTTCATCTAGGCCACTAGCAGTATTCAAACAGAGCCTCCGTGGTCTTTACTCACATGATGTTACCGTGGCGGACACAAATATTCAAGAAATTTAGTCAAACGTTCAAACATGGAATAAATCACTTAATTTTTATAAACTTAGTCTACGTCAAAAAGTCGGATACTTTACCCACCACAAATTTTTTTATTCTTAAGCTTTTCAACACACACTTGCACACATACATTTTAATTCTATGGTTTTAACCTTGCCTCCCAAAACATTTTTGCCTTGATCAAATATGCCTGAAACCATCATATCAAAACACAGGCTAGTGCTATCTTTAAATAGGCTCACATCAGCCTCTACTCAATTATGTTGATGGGTTCGGGACCACAAACGATTGAGTCCACAGTGTTTTTCGAAGGTTTTCTCTACATCTACATTTTGTTGGCCAACGTTACCTCGGACAGCAGAGAGTAGTGCACTCAGGCAAATTCGATTTTTGCTTTTCAAGACTGGTAGCGGCGACTAAGGTCACTGCACTACCGCTGCTTGGGTTTTGTCCACAACAGTACAAACCCAACCTGGGTTGCAATCAACGCCATTTCTTTTCCCAAGACCCGAAAGTTTAAGTAAATGTGTTCTACAATTCTCAATAGTGGCTACCAAAATCAGACACACGCAACCACATAGAAGAGAATTGGTGGCGACAGTTGACTGGAGTTCTCTGTGCCTTGTTGTCTGTATCATGTGTATCATAGTTATCATGTCACGGTTAAAGCATGTTCACAGAGACTATGACTCGGTGACATCTTATTGAACTGCTGCACTTGGTTAGCGTTTTCAATCTCGAACGATTGTGAGTTGTCCATCTAGAGCGAGGTATCATCTTAGGCTATGTTTGTCCGCTCTATGACAGCATTAGTGTAGGCTACGAAAAATTGTATACCATGAATCTTGACTAAAGAAGGTCTACAAATTACAGATAGATCAAACGATGCTGCCTTGCCCAAGTTCCCCAACAGATGAATGTACTCCTTGAGTGACTGCAAGAAGAACCAAGATGATTTGGGATTGTGTAGTTGAACCAATGACATTGTTTGCACGTTGACCAATTTGTTCTAATCTTGTTGACACTAAACTCGGTGCTCCATGCTTGTATCTGTTCAACCGACATCAACCAACAAAAACTGATTGTGAAGCCGTACGTTTGCACCGGGGAGAATTGCATTTCGGTCAAAACGATCTCGCTTGCACCCTTACAATTTCACCTCGCACTTCGAGCCACAAAAATTATTAACTACTATTATTATAACCCAACTATTATATAATAAAACAACCCAATTTGTTTTTTTTTGAATTTTATTGATTATTAATGCATATATATGTAATCGATACAAAGTGATTAAACTTACTAAATATAAGTGCATTACATTAATATTATAATTAAATTTTTGTTTAAAATGCAATAATTATATTAACGAACAAAATAGTGAATAAGATAAAATAATAAGATAAAGCAAATTCGGTTTAGGAAAGCGTAAGCTTGGAAAATTATCTTAAATAGAAACAAAATATTGCGTAAAAATAAAGATTTTCTCTTTTTTGTACTTGTGAAGAAAAAAGGAATCATCACCTTTAACAATGCTGGTTGCTTGTGTGACCAGAAAGAAACACAGAAGAGAGAAAGAGTGAATAAAACGTCAAATAGGTTTGTGAATAGGGGTTGTATTAGAACAGAGTTGTCTTAAATGTCAAAAAATAACTTGATTTAAAGTAAAAATAGTCGAACCACAGCTTGACTGACCACGAACAACAAAGTTGTGTTGACTTGAATCACACATGTTGGCATCAACACCACAGAACACAGATCAGCAATACTTTGATTGGCTTCGAGTGATTGGCCAAAAAAAGAGAAATCAATTAAGAAAGTGTGATACGAGAGGGAGAAAGAGAGTGAGAGAAAATATGTGTGTGTGTGAGTGTGTGAAAGTGAGATAAATGGTTCATTGAACAGTTACAAAGTTAACTACAAAGTTAAGAATATGACTATTATTTGATTCACAAAATAAAATTGAAATGTTGTGACAAAATCGTAACAAATAGAGACTTGTGACATCATTTTAGCTAATTAGCAAAAATAAAAAATGAATAAAAGAGTATTGCAATATTGGTAGAATACAGATATATAAAAGTGGTAGGATTAAAATACTTATTTTGGTGTGCTAACACAATACTATCTTAAATAAATATGTAAAACTTAATCTAATTAAGTCATACTAGCTAATTATAATATAACGTTGATAGTATTGTAAAGACAAAAAACAACATCCATCGTGTTGAATATATTTTTGAAGTGGATATGGTTTTAAGTTGGATAATGCATTTGAACTTACACCAAAATCAAACTTGATGTTTTAATGTTTGACGCAATTACAATTGATCACACATGTCGATAAGGCTCAGTCCAAGTTAATTTTGGTCCAGTTGTTTGCTATCCATATTGTAATAGACTGGTGGCTTTTCAGGTTCTTCTGTCGTTTTCGTAGTTTTGGCACGTTTGGGTTTGCTTTCTTGAACATCTCGGTTCAAAAACATATTCATACAACCAGTTGGCTCATATCCCGATTGATGCTCATCCTTATTGATGCTTTCAGCTAAGTAAACCTTCAGTTCATTACTTAGCTCATTTGACTCTCGTTCTTGGATTATTTTATTACAACTCGCAATAAAATCTGCATTATCTTTCGCTTCCTTCTCTTGTGCTTCCAGTTTCTTTTTTTCTTCAAATGTATGCTTAATGTGATTCTGAAATTCAACAGGAATATCTCGTTCCATTTTCGTATTCTGATTTGAAAGTGCTTGGTTTTGAGTTTCATTACCCAGAGGGTTCAACTTTGGGTTTGTTGATGATTCATTCGAATCTTGTGATTGCAAATAACCATTGAAAGCCTGGTCTTCTTGATCTTGATCAACCAAAGAATCATACTCTTCAAAAACTTCGTTAACAATTTTCGAACTTTCGATTTCGTTAATAAACATATTGTCGTAAGTAAAAAAGAGATCATGCATCCCTTCGCCTTTGAAGGCAGTCACAGAATTTGAGATCACCCTGTTGAACAGGTTGAAAGTAGGATCACTTCGAGCAAGTTTTTCCATGTGACTCTTTTGAGAGTTCAATGGTTTGTCGTGCAGCACGGGCAAAAGCATCTCGCGTTGAAAGAGACGAAGATCGTTGAAATTCAACTTGGCCAGCAGTGTGGTGATGAACGGATTATCCACTTGTGCTCCAATCATTTCAAGTAAACTCAAACGGTAGGCGTACTCCGAGTGATGCAGCTTTGACTTGAATACAAAATTCAAGTATTGCTCAGGCATTTGCATCCAGTAGGCGTGAAACAGTCTAAAAGCATTACTTCTCAACACGCTCATTTGGTGCTTGATTACAAATTTGGACCAAATAGACATAAAGTTGGCGTTGTCTTCGAGCTCGTCGACCACAGCAAACGAACTTCGTGAACTTTGAAGAATTCGATTCAAGCAAGCAAAGGCAAAGTCATGATCATTATTGAAAGGAATACTTGTGGCCACTTTGTGGAAGGTTGCCGTGTCAATGTGATGAATATTTTTGGTGTGCACGAAGTATGCGTAGAGATACATCACGTATGATGGAGCATTCAGGTTCAGCAAATGAAGAGTTCTCATCACTGTGTTGTGTGACTATGGAGAAAATTAAATTTACATTAGTTCTGCAAGTATTAGTGTAAATTAAACAACTGATAAAATATTCAAGTTATCTTTGCTAACTATTCTTGTTTAATGTTAAACTGTAATACTAAACTAGCAGTCAAGTTTAACAAGAAAAAACTTAAATATACTTACGTCAAAAACAGTAGTACAGTCAACACCCATAGCTTTCATTTTCTCGTAAGTTTCTTTAGATAGATAAATTCGGCGGCGATCACCTTCCGATTCATTCGGCTGGTGCAGCGTCATAGCATAAACCACTGCATCAAATGGAAAAGCGTTGAAATTTGGATAAAACTGTTGACGTCGTTTAGCCAGTTTGACAAGACCATTGGTAATGGTTTGATCGCACGAATAATGCACGTGAGCATCAGGCAAACTAAATCGCGTTTCGATCAAGTTGAACACTCCATTATTGACAAATGAGTCAGAGGAGAGATCAAACATGTATTTCTTGGTTTTGAGTGTAACCGGGTGGATTGAAACAAACAAGCAGATTTCTTCCTGATATGTTGCATACATAGTAGCCACAAGTTCTTGGTTTGGAAAAGGAAGAACAACATCCATTGGTTGATCCAACTTAAACTTGTGATCTACACGGAAAAATCGAACCACCCCTTCAACTGAACGAAGAAATACGTGATTGAATGAAATTGCCACTCTGTTTGGCTTAAAATTCTCGTCAATTTGAACTTTCCTAGGTGTTTGCCAACAATCAGCAGGACTATCGGGATCGGTTTGAGGCAAATTGCCCCACATGAACACCTCATGTTTGGCATTGATTGCCACTGTAAAAGTGCTCGACACGTTAAAGCTGATCACATCAGTCAGGAAGATGCTGCGTATACAATCAGCCTCGCCACTCAACCAGCCATAATGTTTCAGTTTGCCGGTTTGATCGAGTACTGACGCGTGCCACGGGCCAGTCTTCACATCAACAATTTTGCGATCAACCAGAATAGGTGAAGCATGATGTTGCTTTTCTTTGCGACCAAACTTGGTCTTGACAAACTTTGGATCATTCACTTGCATGTAAGAGTTGCTACCCCACGCATACAAGTTGCCCGATTTCATTAGGCAATACACAAAATCTTGTCCAAATTCCATCTGGTCAACAACTTCCTTCTTGCTGCCCTTTGGAAATCGAACTCGTCTGGGTTGAGTAATCCACTTTTCACTACTGCTAACTCCAAGTTTGCCATAACGATTATTACCCATGGCGTACATCACTAAAACCTCTTTGATTTCTTTCCCACCTTTCTTTTGATTGTCTTCGATCAGAGATTGCCCTTCTTTTTTGCCTAGATCATTATCAACGCTTTCCTCTTTCTGGTTTTCATCTTCTTTCATTTCGTTCTCTGTCATCTCTTCATTATCACTTTTGCTTTCTTCACTCTGCTTGCTTTCATCGTTTTCACTTTGGACTCCTTTCTTGCCTCTTTTTCCTTTCTTCATCTTCTTTTTCTCTTCTTTGGTCCGTTTTTTATCATCCTCATCGTTTGGTTCTGGTTCTCGCACAAGGAAAATTAAGGAATCTCCATCTCCAAAAATGCCAAAGTTCTCAATCTTGTTAAAGAATACCTTGTCGAGCGCTTTGAGCATTGACCAGTAGTTAGGATCGCGAGCCTCATCATTGGGCTTGTAATTAGCAAGCATCTCCTTGATTTTGGCCTTTGCATCCTCGCCAGGCTCAACTTTGGTGAGTGCATTATCTCGGTTGGGTCGAAATCGAAACTTTGGATCCAATGGTCCCAGCTTCTGTTCAATCTTCATTCGAATGCTCTCCTCATCATCGCTGTGGTTATATAATACAGATTGAACTAATTAATTGAATAACATAGATTAAACATTGTACTTACACTGGCAAATAAGCTAGCATGAGCTGCTTGGCTGCGGGCAGTTTCTCCTCTGTTGATGAAAAAACACATTTAGCATTAGATATTAACCTAAGACTGTCATCTAGTGGTTAGTTGATGTTACTATTGGTGAAAAAAATAAAACCAAAATAAAATAAAATTTAAACAGATTGTCAAGTGTGCTTTTTTAAAACTACAACTTATGCAAATTAAATTTTATATTTATAATTATTCTTACAAGTAAACAAAACAAATCTGTAACTTTGAGCTTGAAATGATTTATATCCTAATTTACTCTTTATATCATAGACTTTAAAATGTAAAAAGATGAGTTCAGTATATAAATCATTTCAAAGTCGAGGTTACAGGTTTGTTTGGTTTACTTGTTAGTTAACAAACTGTCATTCTTACTAATATTATTTTTTATTTTTTATTAAACAAATAAAAAATCAAATAATCTTAAATAATCAAACTAAATATCAATTTTTACTATCACGCATTATTTATGCTTGATCAATATAGCTTTTCCCACTACCCATTCTTGTGAACTAATAAAACGGACCATTATGTAAATCGATCACACTTTCAATATGCAAATTTCATATTTAAAATTGAAAAACACAATATGAATGATTGCCCAAAATAATTTTAACTATTTAGCTAACGTTTTACCTCCCACACACGTTAACCATTTTCTATAGTTTCTGTTAGCACAAGAGCCTATGAAGTATTTAATGTCTCTTATGAGAACAATTTTCTCAAATCAAATTTTGCTTTTTGTTTATTCTAACACTGCTGTTTGCTTTTTGCTTAACACAGATGTTTAAGATAACATGAAAAAATATGCACATAATAAGTGAATAAGATAAAATATCATTATTGGTAATAATCCATTATTATTGAGGGTTGTTTATATAACACTGCAACTTTTGTTTATTAAGACTGATAATAAGTATAATTAAGTGTAAGTACGCCAAATGAAGTTTGCCTTTATTGGTTATTTTTTATAAATGTGACA
>WURS02027705.1:7500-11717 GCA_011762765.2 Rhinocypha anisoptera | reverse complement strand
GAGAGAGAGAGAGAGAGAGAGAGAGAGAGAGAGAGAGAGAGAGAGAGAGAGAGAGGGAGAGAGGGAGGGAGAGAGAGGGAGAGAGATAAAAGTGGAAATGTCCAGACTTTTATTGCTTATTCTCCTCTCTCTCTCTCTCTCTTTAATTCCTAGTTTTCTCTTTTACTTTCTCTCTCGAACAACTATTAATCTTTTCAACTTAAACTTACAAAAAAATTGAATTTCAATTGCCATTGTCAATTCAGAAGAGAAAGAGAGAGAGAGCGAGAGAGAGAGAGAGAAAGAGAGAGAGAGAGAAAGAGAGAGAGAGAGAAAGAGAGAGAGAGAAAGAGAGAGAGAGAGAGAGAGTAAGAGAGAGAGAGAGAAAGAGAGAGAGAGAGAGCGAATACTTTGCCCTCAACTTTCGAATTGACCACAGCAATTTTCTCTTTAAATTAGTAATTCAATTTAAGCATTTTTATGCAATTCTTTCCTTGTGATGACAGAAATGTATTCTCGAGTATATTATTTTAGATATGAACATGTTTAGACCACGTTTTGAATGTACTCCAATGGATTTGTAATCAACGACATTAACTCACTTTCACTATTCACATCTCCCCTCTCTCTCTCTCTCTCTCTCTCAATCTCACTCTCAAACCTTTTACTGTAAAATTTACATAATCGTCGTCATCATAGAGGAGATAACTTTTCTATAAATATAAAAAATGGAAAATTTTTCTGTTTTCCAGAAGGAATCGTCAGGTATAAACAAAAATGAAATGATTACAGATAATAATGATCAAACACGTGAGATTCTGATTTATAAAAAAATATACATTTGACCGGTTATGTAATCAAAACAATTTTCAAGTCAAAGTAAGACAAAACTTTCCATTTGAACAATTGCAATTAAAGCTAGGCATATCAGAAGGTAAATTTGTTGATAATTGGAATGCATGTGTAAATAAGAGAAAACGAGAAATTCCCCTTCTAGAAAAATTCAGATGTTATTTTTCAAACCAAACTACCAAGTTATCTAGATTATTATACAGAAAATAAATTATTAGAAAGTAAGAGGAAAAATATATATAAATATATTTTACATAGATTTGATCTAAGTCATAGTTCGGCAAAAACATTAGCTAATTAGCAGGGTTTATTAACCAGGAGAGGGAGAAAGAGAGTGAATGAAAGAAAAGAGAGAGAGAGACAGAGAGAGAATTCCTTTGGTTGTTATTATTTTAACTAATCTGTGCATCAAAATATCAACCAAGGGACATTGCCACCAACAATCCTAAGTTGCTATGCGCAATTATACCGATTAAATAATAATAATAATAATAACGATGAGAAAGGTAGAAAGTGATGGAAAGTGCCCCATGTGAAACATCAATATCAATTCCAGCTTAACAACTCTAGATACCTCACAAAGCTCTCGCTCGGAGCGAGTCTAAATAAACTATAACGTTTGCAAATGTTTAGCAGGAATCGACTTAATTGGTTCTTTAGGCTATGTTTGACAAAAATAAATGAGAAAGCTTGAGAGTGGAATCATTAAATAAGCACTTCAAGGCTCTGTAATTTCAGATTTATCAATTGAGAAGCCCAGAGAACTGACCAAAGATATGCATCGTTCTTCTTATCATGGTCAACGCATTTTGGATGTGAATTTAACCCTTGCCGGTAAGACCGAGCCAACTAAAAATAGATTGATTACGTCAGTTAAACCAGAAAAACTGGTTCAAACTTTGTTTTTAAATTGATTTACTGTTATAGCTTGTCGAGGGTAGGTAGAGGGTAGAAGGGTGATCAATTTGAGAGATAAACAAGTGAACTGGATTTGGTGGGTTTCTTTTTTTAGACTTTTTATTGCTATTTTTAGAAAAGTTATGCTATTTATAATATGAAAAAGTACCTTCCTACCCTAATAGGAATAGCTACTTCCGTAACTTCCGTAATTTCATTTTTTACATAAGTACATTGTAGGTACATTCGAATTTAAATGCCCATCCGTAATCTTTAGTTTACAGATTTAAAAATCACTCTAGTTTAAACTGAGAGAGAAAGCTAATAAAGATAAAGCTTCAAACAACTAGATTTTTCTAAATGACGTCAGATATATATATGTGCGCGTCACTAATTGTTTTGTACTACCAAAATAACCCATTTTATGTCAAAAAAACTTTGTATCAAAAGCAGTATTGGAAACTCCAATACGGCGTTAAAGTTTGGAGGCAAGATAAAAATTTTCATTTTTTATTATTTCACCACATACACACTCAAGTTGGATTTCAAGTTAAATCCTAATAATCAGAGGTATTCCTTAAGTTAACTTATCAGTAAATAAAATCTCTATCATTAACATTGCTACTTTAGCGTTCATTGGTTTGACTCATCATCACATGTCAGCAGATAAGTGATATTATCAGATTCCAAAAATATACAAAAAATTCTAACACAAGCAAAACAAATCAAGGATAAATAGTACGTACTACATATACACTGTGTGTTGTATATATATTCTTGTGAACTTCACAAGTCAACTATATAGTTATAAAACAAGCACAAGCCGTATGTACGTATTTGCACCAAAAGGTAAAGTGATAATGATGATAATGTAGTGGTAAATGCACCTGAGATAAGCTTACAGTGCTTTCTTAATCGATCATCATCATCAGATGAAATATACAACCAGTTTAGACTAGACTGACAACCCAAAAGGGCATTCTAATTAGCGTTAATCAAAGGAGTGTAAGAAGAGAGAGGGAGAGAAGGTGGATTAATAAATATAAAAGAAAAAAACAAACATAAACGTCATCAACTTGGAGTATTCTCGAAAACCTAAACCACTGGGTGAGTTGAGAAGAACTCATTAATCAAGACATCGAACCGAAATCTAATCGCTATTGTGCTTGTAGGATTACGACTCCGATTGGCGTCAATTGGAATAGAGATAACAAAATAGATTAAGATATTTGCATATAAATACAAGATAATCAATGTTTGAGTACAAGATAAACAAAATGTCTCGAATAATCCAACTTAATCTATTTCTTTCATTTGATTAGATTATACAAAACGGGAAAAACAGTGGAATTCCAATTGAATTTTTGTTTCATCCTTTTCTAACACGTGCCTAAACGTGTGAATTCGACTGAGAAAATCCACCAACGTCAATAATCAACATCACTAACTTACGTAATATATGAAAAAAAATAACAATACAATTGAAGGTGTCGAATAAAAAGAAGAGTGAGAGAGAGAGAAGAAGAACAGCCATCGATCAAATATCAATCAAGTACCCATCACATATCTCAGTGAACGATGACGTGATTGGAAAAGCTTCACTACTACTGTGTAATCTTCCGTTCGACATTTGCCGCTATCTAAATATCCAATCCAAAAAAATAAATAGAGAGAAAGAGAGAGAGAGAGAGAGAGAGAGAGAGAGTGAATGATTTTAGCCTATCACACATCACATCTATTTTTCAAGTGCAGGTAAACTATCAATAACCATCATCAGGTGAAATTAGCTATAATTAGATCTCTCTCTCTCTCTCACTCACTCACTCACTTTCTCTTCTTAAGAATCCAAGTATGTGGCTGCCTCACTTACGTCATCCTGTGCAGATAGAATACTTGGCCGAAGTATCCATAATAAAGATACTCACGTCAAGTGACGTCACAAATCGAACACATTGAGAGTGTGAGAGATTCATTAAACGGGGAGAGAGAGAGAGAGAGAGCGTGTAAAAACACTAAACGGAACTTGTCCTAATCTGCATAATTCTAGGTTCACCACCCCAGATGACTCCGCCCTTCAAAAGGTTGTTTACTATTTACTATTTTTGTCTGCCTATCTCATTATCCCTTTCTACCCTCTCTTGTCTTATTTTTCATCTTTCACTCTCTAATTCTTTTCCACTTTTATGTCCAAGCTCCCAATTGAATAAGAAGTGTACAAAAATTTCACCCGATTAATTGGTTATTGTTTAATTAAAAAATAACCAAACCTGTTACAACCGATATGTAATTATAACAAGTTATATTTTTAAAAAATCTTTATTTATCAGAAACTAAAGATCGATTATATTCTTTTACAAGCTAACCCTGTTGGCAATCGTAGTGAAAGACAACTCAATAATATCGATGATAGTTAAGAACAACTCAATATGATCAATGATAGTGAAGAACAACTAAATGGTATCGATGATAGTGAGAGACAACTCAATGAT
>WURS02027705.1:0-2500 GCA_011762765.2 Rhinocypha anisoptera | reverse complement strand
GAGTCAATATAGAGAGGAGAGAGAAAGTGAGCTTGAAACTCAACCATCCGAATGGAGCTGTCACTGTTGGCACAGGACAAATATTACACACAGAAACCAATCAGTGGCAACAGGTGAGCCACGCGAAGAATCGATGCCGAGACGATCGATCCATCACAGTCCAATGGCCAAATCACTTACCAGTGTAGTGTGTATATGACCTGTGTCAACATTGAAAAAAACTTGTGTCAAGTGTCCTTTTTTCTAACCATACTTCCAACAATGTAAAATTTTGCAAAAATTGTCCCAATGACAAATGGACAAGGCTATGAGAGAGAGATACGGGGAAAAATTCTTTAGTCAAGGTGCAAACTTATTATATACTCTAGCACATATACACTCAAGATAATTAAAAATCTTCCACATTTGAGCACATTGCGATAGTTGGTATCACAAAATTTCGACAGAATCGAGAGAGGAAGAGAGAGAGAGAGAGAGAGAGAGAAAGTACGAGTAGAAAATTCCAAAGTTATTTTATTTTAAACAAAACAATAATGATGTCATTAGTTATGATTGATTACCACACATGAAACCTTGGGGGAAAATTGAAGAATAAAAGGTGGCCGAGAAATCAAGTCTAGAGAGAGTTGTTTTTTGGTTGCCACCTCGAAAAAGCCTTTCATGCTCTACATACACACATTCACACTTTTCATCACTAGATAGTCAAATTATTATTAAAAAAGTATATAAAATGGCATTTGTACATTTGTTTCATTATTTCTCTCTCTCTCTCTCTCTCATGCACGACATGTTCCGATTGTGAGAGTTGACATCTCAGCTTCATCACGCCACTGACCACACTGTGTGTGATTCTCACTAAAAAAAGTGGCCAACACCACTTAAGTCCAAAGTGCATGTCTATGTGTGTATCTACAAATAGCGCACAGTGACCAGAGAGAGAGAGAGAGAGAGAGAGAGAGAGAGAGAGAGAGAGAGAGAACCATCACCCATAAGAGATAGCCAGAAAGAGAAAAAACTTTATAATTTCTTCATCATCATCATCATCACATCGCCATCAAACCAGAGATAATGGCAACAACCACACACAGGACTCTCTATAGAGAGTAATAGGACATTGTTCTTCTCATCTCATCTCTCTCATATATATAATTGCCCACTATATATGTGTTCCACTACTTCTACTATGTGTGTGTATGTACATATCGCATCTTTTTCTTCTTTCAATGATGATGTTCAGAAGGAGGACTTACTCTTTATTTCACTTTCATCAAAAATTAAAACAAAAACGCCAAAACTAGCCTAACATGTCCTCGATCTTGTATCATTTTCTATCTCTGTGTGTGTGGTCGCTATTTTTCTCAGAGGGATAGGTAATTGCTGACAGGGTGAGACATACTCTACCCAGAGAGAGAGAGAGAGAGAGAGAGAGAGAGAGAGAGAGAGAGAGAGAGAGAGTAAAAGAGAGTAAAAGAGAGAGATAATACAAAATAAACTCTATTTTCAAAAATTAAAGGTGATCCACACACACACACACCTACCGGTAGCTTACATCTCTCTCTCTCTCTCTCACTGTCTCAACAGGTGATTGCTACACAAAATTGCATTCGGTAGCACTTTTCTCACATTCAATCTCAAGTGCGATCGATCGACATACAAAGACACACCGAGTCACATGCTAGCATCGATCACATCCATACCATCATGACATCATTTCTCTCTCTCACTCTCTCTCTCTCTTTAATTCGCATACCTGTTCGAGAGATATAGAAATATAGTAGATTAATAAAAGTCCGATTGCACCGAAACTCGATCGGAATAGATTTGAATATGATCTTCAATTCATTTGTTTAAAAATTGTCCAATTTTTTTGCATAACCAAAGTCAATTTCAAAAAGTGTGTTGTGTCCCTTGTCTTCTGTGATAGATATATTTCGTAACCTAGCTCATTCATTTTTCCATCCTCATCTGATTTAACTTTCGCAAACAAACGACTGTTGCGAAGTAGACATTTTTTCTCGTCTTTCTTTTCTTTTCATATATATTTAGTTTAATTGAACCAACTTAAGTGTTAAAAAAGAATGCATACATAAGAGTGTGGCCATTGGGTGCATCTCTCTCTCTCTCTTTTTCACTCTCAGGGCACATTATGATCAAATATAAGTGTGTGCTGTCCTCACCCTGAGATGAGGCCACATTGTCTTGAGACCACCAACACACTGTTAACATTCACAGAGAGAGAGAGTGAAAGAATGAGAGAAAGGGGAGAGAATGAGAGAGAAAGAGAGAAATGAAAGATTCTAATTAGCCATCACAACAACACACTACCTGAGTGGTTGATTGTATTAGTGTTCCTATATATCTCTCTTTGCCTCTGAACTTGACTTGACTTGTGTACCATGACATTGGAAGGGCTTTCTCTCTCTCTCTCTCTCTCCCTCACTCATCAACCAAAGACTTTGGAGTCGATCCACTGGTGATATTACTATTTACTACTTATCAT
>WURS02027694.1:0-11718 GCA_011762765.2 Rhinocypha anisoptera | reverse complement strand
CAATGGATTAGGGGGGGGGGGGCGACAGGGGGGTGTGCCGGAGACACACTAGGTGTGTCCACCGTCCCTGCCCTTTACACCCCCCGGGGCGGGGGCAGGCCACTGCTTCCCGGCCGGCTGCTCGCATGCCTCGCACCACATGGGCCTCTATAAAGCCTTTCTGTGTGGTGCTCTCGCAGCCGCCACTCCGCCACGCTGCGAGGCGATCTGTTTGGCGCGTTCGAACGGGTGGACCATCGCGCGGCCACCGGGCTCCCTGGACGTACGACTGGACATTCATTTAACACTTTAGACCCCCAAAAGGTATCCGAACGAAGGCGTGGTCGTTGCGGTACAATGGTTCGGAACCGTCTTTCGATTTGCTGACAGTTTCCAAGGAGTCACGAGGATGGAATGGTCCTGCGGTTCCGGACAAATGAAGTTTGTTAAATCCGTGAGGCCATGTGTTTTCTTTTTTTTTAATGTTATGATAAATTCTAAAGGAGAAAGTCAGAGGAAAAGAAGCATGATTGCGAGAGGAAAATGAAAATGAGATGTAATCATTGGCAAGGTAGATTTGAGAAGTTATTCCCATACCAAATTAAAAGACAAATAGTCCCGAAGAAAGCAAAATAGTCTCACCTGGGTGTCTGTGTTAAATATGGATATTTAATTATGCACATGTATGATTAAACTCCGTATTTAATATTTGTTTATGCCTGTTAATAAATTGTCACCGTTTTGTACAAATCAAATCTAGTAGGTGTATTGCGTATTGCACAAAAACATCAAAATATACAGCGAGCTTTTAAAATTATTTCTTTTGTTCGATAATTATCAGTAAAGGTTTAAATAAAAGTTCATACAGATTTGATGACTTGACTCGAGCTTGAGAATTCAACATTTTAGCTTGTGTGATGGCTTATCTGAAAGCAAAGGTTTTTGTTCTTTTAAATTCAGGGGTCAAAAATAGGTAGTTCCTATTTGAAAAATCAACTTGACCTTCAAATGACCTTGAACCTCCATTTCAAGGCCAAGACATGTCATTTCCAGCTTTTCCCCTTGAATCCCTGCATCATTTGTTTGAAACTTTTTCTTCTAGAAGTCATAGTTTTCGAGATAATCGAGGTGCTAGATTAAAATGGGACGCCCTGTATACGATAAGTGGATCGCAAAAGGTATAGGCGTTGATTCGATGCTTGTTACTTCGTCAATAAGATTCTCCAGCTATTTTGGTCTTGTCCCGATTTATTCATACGATTTATCCATCGTACTTTCAGAATGGAATGATTATAATAATTGTTAATTTTTGGAATTAGGGTGTCTGAATGAAATTAAAAGGGTAATTATTAATATAGTGAAAAATATTTTAAAGATAAAATGTGTATATTTTATGTCATTGTTTAAGTGTAATAGTGGCCAGAATCTGAGTGGAGAATGATATTCGACCGTCATATATTTTTCATTAATGTATTATTCTTCGTATATTCATGTGTCTATCACTCACTCAGATTTTGAGATAACTATCTTAAAACCACTATGGAAAAGTATCCATGGATACTTTTCCATCTCTTTCACGGATTAACAAAAATTGCATAATTGTCGGAGGTGTCTATGAAAAACTCTTCAAGGGTGTTCGTAGTCATCGCTTCTTGAGAACGTAGAAATTTATAACCTCTTGGATATTCTTTAAGCTAAAGAAAAAAATAAGCATTGATCATAATTTTTGCTTGAAAAACCCGTCGTATATTCCCTGCTTTTTTATTTTCCTTCCTGGGATAAATTTATTATATATGTCTCTCTGAGCATTTTATTTTCTTTCCATTGTGCTGATCGCATTAAATTTCACTAAATCACCATGATTATGATTTATAATGTTCTTGGATGAAGATAAACCCTTACCTGCTTAGTGAACACCTTCTAATTCTACCTAACCACAATGGTTTTCAAATTTTATTTTCAAATAGAACACTTCCGCTGAACAATTTGTAGAATGTATCTATCTCCGATAATTTTACTTTATTTGCAAAAAAAGGGTAAAGAAAAATAGAACACCTAAGATGTGTACAAATAAAATGAGTTATTGATCGTTCCAAATTATCAGTTAATTTAAACACACCTAAAACTTTGCACATTTAGTGATTGAATATTTTTTATTCAGTTTTTGTATTTTTAAATTTATTTTGCAATATGAACTGCAAACGTCGCGTGGTAGGAAAAATAACAATGAGTTTACATACACAGGTAATAAATTACTCATAAATAATACAATTCCATCGTTTCTACCGTAACCTTATGGAATTTACTCATAATTAATGAAAAATAATAAAATAGATATTCATTAATTCCACACGAGTTTTATTTATATTTTTTACGACCCGGATTTCGACGTAAAACCGTCATAGTCAGGACGTGGGTCATAATCACAACATTTTTTCATTCATATTATTTGAACACTATGTCAGCGGCAGGTAATGAAAGTTGAAACATTTTCAGTTCGTCTATGCCAACGATGTAGACGCGACAAGAGACGAGCCGCTCGCCGCGTAGCTTTGAAATATTCAGCCTAGGCCCGTATTACGTTAAGGGATGATAATGAAGACGCTTCTCTTCCCTCTAGTAGAGGGAAGAGGGCCGTCTTACATCTAAGAAATGGTACTGTTTTGTCCACCCCTTGTAGGTGAAGATCCATTTGATTATTATTACGAATTTGTGCTTAATCGACACGTCAAATTCTTTAGAGTATTTAATTTTTAAGGCATGTACTTGCACCTCTCACTCGTTCGTAGCTTTCATAAAATCTCATCAGTTTGGCATTGCACTAATCACCCATATAATATGCGTGACGGAAGGTTTATTATATATTATTATCGTCATTTCTACGTTCCTACAAACTACAATATGCAAACAGATGAGTAGTTTTCTACAAGTATTTTTCTAGAGCATAGACAAATAGGCAATATCATTCATTTTAACTAGTCCGCCAGAATTTTGTTTGCCTTTCATGAATACTTTTATATTTATTGTAAGAGACATCGAGGTCGTGGTAGCCCAGTGGGTAGAGTGCTTGGCTACTAACTGAGGGACCATGGTTCGAGACCCGGTGACGACTCCGGACACACCTCCAGCTAAACCCAAGCTGAGTGATTTTACGGATACCACATCTTCGTGGGCAAACCACAGCCGGCACAGTGAAAGAAACTGGCCTCTACCCTGATGTGTGAATTTCCACACGCCGTGGGCTTAGTACTAGGTGAGCTCTCCCCTCACTTATTATACCAACCTTTGGGTTACATACTATGGTTATTATAGACATGTGGCTATGAAAAAAATTCCATGGTCAATCATTTTAAGTATATACCATCTTATTCCGTCTTATTTCGTTTCTGGAATGGTTGCTCCTTTTTTATTTTAGTGTTTTGATTATTACAATCCTAACCTACATACATAAAAATCTAGTGAAAATGGTTCACAATTATTCTACTCTCTCGCATTGCAATAGAAATTAGAACAAAAATTTTCACGCTTGATGTTACTCCGATGTTATTCTTACATTATTTTTATTGTTCGGAGAGGTATGCAAAAAGTTATAAATACACATTTAAATTTCCACTCAAATTCTCAGATGAGACGACTAAATTATATCAACAGCGACTCCTTTCACTCAAGATAAGAAAGCAATCAAGGCAAAGAATAATATTAAAATTCTTTTGTTAGTCTTTTCATAAACTAAAGTTGACTCCTTCAGTGGCCTTTGTCCATATTCAGATAACCGAAAAAATACATTCTTCTTTAAGGTTATCACATGTTAAACCATATATCTAATACTCTATAAGAAAATAATGCCATAGTCGTATTCCGATAGTAAAAGTGAGCATATGCATTAATAGCAAATGGCATTTAAATAACATCCCAGTCACGACATCTGAGATACTTTATTCTATTACATACGCAACAATTCATATATCACACTGGTGTTTTCCAGATACATTTCCTTGAAGATTCCTTTCAAATGCAGGAATAAATTCGACCAAAATATTCGCATATTTTTTTATCTTGCGGAATGCAGTCACATCCATCTTTCAATGCAAATGCGATTATCAACCGGTTCCCTAAAGTAGGACTGTGTCCTCGTAAATAACTCCGTCACCACTTTATTTTAGAAGAGCTCCGAGTTGAAAGTTACCGATGGATTACCTCTTGTCCCCTATCTTTTTTCATGCATTCAAAGTATAGACGAGAAATTATTCTTCCCGTCTTAACTTTTTTTGTGTTGACCTATTCTTAGCCTCTTCAAAATTTATATTCCATGGCGATTAATGGCGCCCATCCATGGATGCTTCAATTTCATCGATCTTTTTAATGTAGAGTGGCTGTAAAACACAACCCAATAATTTGTTAATGCACTCGCAATTATTATCACAAAAAATTGAGTGTTTACAGGTCACTGACTATTTATTATGCTTGCCATATATTAGGTGTGGGTACATTTACCGATCTATTTCAAGACGCTTGATTCACATTATGATAGATTATCTGCTCATTCATATCTGATTGCTCGAAGTCGGAGAGTAAATTTAGTGATCTCTCTGCGATAATACTTCTACGGACCTTATAACTGAACAACAAGTGGTCCCTTGTAATCTTTATGAGAAACGATGCATTAATGTCGGCGCCTTTTGGAAAAACTCTGAAACTGGTTTTGTAGAATT
This sequence comes from Rhinocypha anisoptera, assembly GCA_011762765.2. Classification (NCBI taxonomy): domain Eukaryota; kingdom Metazoa; phylum Arthropoda; class Insecta; order Odonata; family Chlorocyphidae; genus Rhinocypha; species Rhinocypha anisoptera. Next base: position 7,027 of record WURS02027694.1, on the reverse strand, counting down.
ATCTTCGTTGGTGTGGTAGTATTATTCTTATTGTTGCAAATGACAAGTGACAAAACTTGCTCTCCTTTAAGGGTTTCCTTTATCCTTGGCAAAGAAAATTACCACAAAGGTAACGATTGGGTGCCCAGTTAAAAATTTATCCCAGAAATTGTGGACAGGTTCGAGTTACCTATTCGTTCATTGAAATTTTTGGACGCAACATTCTCACGACTCTCTATTCTTTTAATTCTCTATCAATGTTATCTTGATATACGATACTGTCAGGCAAAAATTTGTGGAGTTCCGTCATGCTCGGAGTTAATTGACTAAATATGTAGTTTTTACATGAATTTTTATTGAACGTATGGCGGTATATCAGGTGGTGATGAGACCTCGCAGAAAGACTACATAATCTACGAATGGTGATACCTTACTAGGAAACCATAAAAAAAGGGAGAGAGAATTTGAACGCTATCAGATGCCAAGTCTGAGTTCCAGTTTCTTTCCAATTCTCTCTCTAAATTTTCTAATCTTTTTTTTTTAGGGCATTTACTTTCGTTTACCCCTCTTTCGTTTCTTTTCTTTTTTTCCTTCCTTTTCCCTTTTCTTATCTTTATTTCTTTATAACACATTACAGATTAACTAGGAAACCATAGTCGTTTTCTATAAAATTTATGTTTAAACTGCATAGTTTGTTCACTGACTCAAAGTTATCTTGCTATGCTGTAATGGCTATCTGCCGACAATTTTTACGTAAGAATAATTAGATCTTTATTACTCTTTTTAATCTAGTTCGTTTATTTCATGACATTTCGTGATCAATAACTCTTTTGCTTCGATTAGAAAGTTGTTTTATTCTTTTTAAATCAAGGTTTACCTTGTAAGAAAATCTAAATGAAATTGTACTAACATATATTAATAATTTTACATTCCTTTTTGTCAACTTTGGTGAGAATGTTTAAACTTTTTTCTTTTCTATGATTCAAGAGGTTCCATTCTCGCTAGAGTGAGAGAATAATGCAACAGAAAATAACAATTTCATTCGGTTACTGGTCAGTATTAATTCAATTGTGAGACTTTAGCATAATGTTATCCCCAAAGCCACATAGCATAGAGAGAATGTAGTAAATAAAGTAGAGGAGAATGCTGAACTAAAAGTATAAATGAATGGTCACATAAAAGATATCTGTATTAGTATTGTATAACTTAAGCCGATTAGGCGAGGGAAAAATTGGAAAAAAATCTCGAGAGATAAAATCCCATCAGAAGATGAATAGAGTGCTTCGATCAAGAAATAGATATTTTTAGACGTAACGATGAACGAGAAAAAGCGATAGAAAAAGATAACATAAGCCCAGTAAAGTAGGATGAGACGTTTCTATGCTGTAGCCTTTCGGGAAACGGGATAAATTCTCACTTCTGTAGGGCATAGTGCGAAGGTAATCGATGAGGAATTTTTGCAAACCTACATTAAATCATCTTATTATAATTACATTAAATTTGATACCGATTTACAAATGAACGGTTTATTTTCTTTCGTTGTGTTTTAATTTCTTGTGCAAATAAGACAAGTATGAAAAAGTATCATTTTACTATGGGGATTGAGTTACGAAGCATGACCTCTTTTGCTGTTTGTCTAGGCTTTCTTCTAAATAGTCAATCCAATTGGTCAACTGACCTTGATGATTAAATTCCTTTTGGACTCAATGAAAACATGCAAACCCGAATAACATTGTTGAAATTTACGCGGTGGGATTTTATAATAAAAAAATGTAGTAGTCTAAGATACGGTACTTTCTTCCCACAAACTTCTTTGGCGAAGGCTGGTCTGTGCGACGGCTTTCATATGTAATCATAATTTTATAAGACAACGACCAGTCGATATAAGCTTCAATGCTGATTGTAATTCATTTCTCCAAACGATTTGTTATATCAACGGTCTCCAAATGCTGTCCTCAACACAGCATTCCAACGCGCCTTTATAGCATATTAGCAATTGACTTGGCGGCCGATCCCTTTGTAGGAGGGTATTGGAGCCGACGACGTTCCTATTGATGGGAAATCCGACTGGTGCATGTAAAATGAGCAATTTGCAACGCCTATGAACACGAAGCAGTGACGCTTCTTCCCCCATTCGTCGTTCTTGGTGGGCGGTGTTGCTGTCATTCTTAAGTCATCCGTGTTAAAAATCCGTCGTGCCTTCTGGTAGTCCTCTGGGGAGTGCAGATTAATATATCTGTCGCCTAGTTACTCTTTGGCTACTCCTCTTTAAAAATTTCGCTATTGATGAAATAAATTTAAAAAAATTCTCTTCCGAATTCAACTGATGTGAGATCACTGTGCACAGTATGTCTATATCGCTACGTATTTATTTCAACGTTCTACGCGCGAAATTTATATAAATCTTGTAAGAAGTTTCCTTTTAATAGACTTGATGAACGGTTGCTCTGCATATGTTTTCCACCACCACCTGCCTCGTGAGTGAGTTTATTTCGCGGCATCTTTTTTTTTCGCTCCTCTCGGTTTGCCCCGGTAATCCTTCCTCATACGCACGCCTTATCGCTCTTCATCTAACAAGAGGGGAATCATCGATCCCGCAGGAGCGTCATTTTTCTTGCATCTCGGGGTAATGGAAAATTAATTTCCATTCAGCTCGCAGTCCATGCGCCGGCGATGCAAAACGATCATTAATACTCGACGCACGGATTCGCTCTTTTCAACGCGCGAGCACGTTGTAATTACCCTTCCCTGTAAATGAGAGAGTCACGCTTTCCCCAAACCGCGCGCATATGCGCCATTGTTGTGCGTGCATCCACTGCGCTGGTAGGGATCGATATCCCCCACGTGATTTGTGCGGGAGGGGAGAGGGGACCGGGAGACGGCTAAGCTGTTTTCGATTGAACGTTCCCGGCGCTCTCTCCCCGGACCCCTGATGCACCTCGCTTACTTTCTTGTTAGCGAGGATATGAAACCCGTCCCAAGGAAAACTTGTCTCCTTGAGGAGCCTTGGGGGTGGGATGAGAACAAGTTTGAATTATCACTTTCTCAGACCATATTGGAATGATCAATTTTTCAGACCCCCTCGTCTGCACCCGCGCGGAAATCCATCAACGCGGTCCTGGATGGGGATTCATTTGCCGAGCCGAAGGTCAAGCGGTATTCCCGGTTTCAACGCAAGCTCGGGAGAAGCGGACGCTACAGAGTCATGTCCGTTGGATGGGATCGTCTACCGTGCACCGAAATTCGAAAAAACGAAAACGCTCGCTCTCGGCGCTCCAGGGTTCTTGCGTGAAGTTGATTAATCGACCCCGCATTGCGCGGAGCAAAAAGAATGCCCCTCTCTTTGCCGCCGATCGAAGAGGAGGGAGATATAGAGACGGATGGGGAGAGAGAGAGAGAGAGGAGGTGGAGAGAGAGAGCGGGAGAGGGGAGAGAGAAAGAGACGGAGAGAGTTGGTTTTGTATATGAGACTCCGCGAACCAGAGTACTCCCCCGCGAACCTGTTGATGCTATCTCCTTCCGTCTTAAACGGTCGATATTTTTTTTCTTTTGGATTCAATTCTGTTTCACTTTCAAAGGTCATGGTTGACTGCGAAGGCGAGACGTAAACGTGGTCAGAGGCAGTCTCATCCCTTGACAATGGTTCATGTGTCATTCCCCATTATTTCGGAATCGTCCTCTTTTTATAGGGTACACAATTGAACCCTAGACACGAATGGATGTCACGAACGCAATTCAAATACTATTATCAAGGGTGTATCTGCTGGAGCTTTACATGTTGGTACTATCAGAAGCGTTAGAGACAGGAGGCGCAAGGGCTCCCATGGACTCATGAATATGGGCACTGCCTTATGTAATAAATAATTGCAAAAATAAGCCCGTAATGGGAAACATTTGCATAAACGAATGAAAAATTATGATAAGGAATACATTTTGGATGGTGAAGATGCGTTTTTCATTGCGAAAGGAAATGGGGATGACAAGCGTCTGTATCCCGAACTTTAAAACTCATTAAGATATATATCATATTCTTCTAATGGGCAGAATTCAACAAAAATTCATTGTTAATTACTAGTATCCCTCACCGACCAGCATTTTCTGTCGTGTCGTTTAATTTATACCAGGGGTTTTCAACCTTTTTAGTCTCCGTGCCCTCTTAACTTTCAACAAATTGTCCGGTAGCCAGGATTGGTTAACTCAGAAGTTTGCCATTTCCACCTTTATATAAATTTTTTCTTTCTTCTTATAAATTTCCACCTTTATAAATGTATACACCTTTTATATATATTTCCACTTATATTTTAAAATACTAATAGTCAGGTAATCATGACGCATTTAAAATAAATCTGAAGATATTGCGAATGAAGTTTATTTGTTGATTTGTTGATTTTTATATGATATAAGCAGAAATTTCAAAGTTTATGATTTCCGTAGTTATCCAAGTATGAAGAATTTAAACAACGTTACGCCTGAGACTACTTCGTACCGAGAATTCTTTATAGTTAGATGTAAATTCTTAAGTTTACCAAGCACATACGTAGATTATAAGGAATAAATGATTACGTTTCCATAAAATTAATTATACTTTCTTCATTAATTAGTTGAATCGTGTTTGGAATATTTTAATAGAAAATACGCTTATTTACAAGCTATACTCCCCTCGGTCTCTGAGCGAGCCTTCCGTTCCTCCAGGGGGTATGCGTACCCCAAGGGTGGGAACCCCTGACCACGTGTATGCGAGTCGAGACAGGAATTCGGAATAGAAAAATAGTTTTATCCTCGGTTTAACGGCTCGAGTCTTATAAGACTTTTGGGGCGTGACCACACTCCCATTACGAGACGAAGATTTATTCATTCACCCTCGAAGACCTGGTCTCACGTGTGCAATCAAGACAAACCAATTGGGAGAGGTTGAGAATCAAACTACTCTTTATAGTTGTAGTGGGGAAACTCTCTGGAGAGAAAAAAGAAGGCTACGTCAGTCCATAAATCTCGTCGGGCGAGACGAGTGCAGTGCGGGAAATACGTACCTGCGAGACACGACCTGCGGAATTATTTTTGTCTGGCGAGCAGTTTCTTGCCTGGAAAAATGTTGTCGAACATCCGGCGAAATACGTTTGGGTGGGTCGGAGTTAATGATAATTATTCTGGGCAACGCCGCTTCCGACCCGAGGAACTTAGTTTACCCACTGACGCCGTGAAACAGTCGGTTGTTTCTAGTTTCAGGGACGATAATAGGGCAGTCGTTGGACAGCTTACGTCATCTTTGACACATATAGACATCGGTTTTAAGGAAGAAGAAGAAAAAAAAGCAGGAGGCAAGGGGGATGTTTGGGGGAATATCACTCCTCATCAGAATAACTAAATACGCTGAAATGTCCGTTCAGTGTATCTTACTTGTACATATATCGAATCGAATAACGAATCGATCGACCATCCCTACCCCCACTTCCCTGCCTTGGGTGACTCTCCTTCCTCGAATGCCAGTCATCAGCCCGTCACAACCTCGACCAGCGGTCAGTCGTAAAAGTTAACTCGAGTTATTCATTTATTGCTATGTCTTTGGCACCAGTATGGATACCACAGTTCGTAACACCTTGATAATCTTTCTACCCTGATAACACAAAGTGCACAACTACATAGTACCCTGTAAGCCACCATCGGAGGAGGATCAGATTACCACGATTAAATAGGTAATGACTGGTTCCAATGTTTTGTCCTTTGCCTGAAAGATTCCCGACTGAAACAGGATCAACCTCGTATATGCTTCCACACACAGCTTAGATTAGTGTAACAAAGTTATTGAAGGGGTTATTGTTGGGAGCCTCTCGTTGATCGTTGATTGAAGTAAGGGGTTGGATTCATTGTGAAAATTAAGAGCAGATTACTTCGGTGAAGAGGTTAGGAACATGTTGCAGACCCCGTCATCCTAGGTAATTGCACGATCACGACGTAGGGTGGGGGAGATAGATTTTGGTACGGATAACATTGAAATGTCATTTTTCGGTCGCGCGATCAGAGATCAGAATAAACTTGGTCCTAGGGATCGTTAGGAAATGTAGTGTATTAACCTCGTAGTTATTTTTCATGTGGATTAATTACAGGTAGTTTGACATTGTTCCCGCATGATGTGAATAATGTTTTTCATGCAAGTGTTTCCTTCCGTAAGATTAATTTCTAACTTTTCTTGTGGGATTGCATGTACATATGGTGGTGGCTCACCCCCTGCCAAAAGCCATTTCGGCGGATTGCGGGGTAACACGTAGAAGTAGATTTATTTGCCCGAAGAGCCACCAAGCACAAGGGCGAACCACAACAACAGGAATTAAAAAAAAAATAAAATCACTAATAGCGGAACCGAAGTGATAATATGTGCAATCAGAACCGTTACCAGTGGTAACGATTCTGATTAAGGTTACAATCAATTAGGGACATTTATTTAATCAATCAGTCAATTACGACAAACAATTAGATACTAAAGTAAATATCACCACGCGCTCGGAGATAATAGTTAGGGTAACTATTGTATATATGTATAATATCTTGCATGTTTTTTTAATTAAATGTTAATTGGTTTCGCTCCCACATAACATGTATTTTATTTTATTTTATCAATGACATTTTTTTTCATGTAATTAGTTTATCTGCATGTGAAATATAAACAATATATGCTTGTTGGAATGCATGCCTGTCTATGGCTCACTCACCCCCTGCCACACGATCTTGCAGCGCAATTCGTAGACGTAGAATACTACTTCAAGTATTTCGAGGACGTCACTCTTTATCTTTAACATCATTATGGTGAGGGCATGTCACATCATCTCCTCCGCAAGCATTTCGAGAGCTATGCTCAAAGGGAACCACGCCACTTAAAGTGATAGCAACACTTCCCCGATCGTCTGTCTCTCTCCGGCTTGCTGGAAGGATGTATGCCCGGTCACGCACTCAGGTGCTCTTCCGTTTTTTTTTTTCCTTCTTCTTTAAGGGTTCAGGGATGTTGGAATCAAAGGGGATTGGATGAAACTGGGGATGGAGGGGGCGTAGGGCT
>WURS02027673.1:0-11719 GCA_011762765.2 Rhinocypha anisoptera | reverse complement strand
TTAAGGGGGGGGAGGAGGGGGGGGGGGGGGGGGGTTGAAGCGGTTTCTCCTCCGCTGCCACATCTCGGACGTCATCATCGTTTCCGATGAGTTTTATTAATCCTTTCACGTGCACGATAGTCTTGATGTATTCGATTTTCCAATCATATTCAAATTTCCAGGCCTCGTACGTGATTGGACGGACGTTTATGGACGGTACGCATCAGGGAAAGGGGAGCACGCTTCATTTTTTTACACCGTTAATTTTAACCGAAGGTGGCTAAATGCGTGGCGGTGGATAAATGGGAGAGCCGGCGGGAACAGAATTGGGGCCTTCGTAATAAAGAGGGACTGTGTCTCCCTTTGTTGCTTTCCCCTCTTGATTGTTTTTTTCCTTTCCGTCGTTCTTTGTTTTTGCTTCCTTCAACCTTGCTTTATGCTTCCTACGGCCGATACCTACGGGCCATAACCCTCTTTTCCCCAATTGCGTCTCTCTCCCTCTCTCAGCTTTTTCTTCCTGCGCACCCTCTCTCCCCGTCAGTGTTGATCCTTTTTTTTATCCCATCCCATTCCTCCTCTCCTCGATCCACTTTTTTTAGCCTCAGAGCATTCGTCTTCTTTTAATCGTCCTCTCCCTTCAAAGGCTGCATCCCTTCCGCGAACTCCTTCCGACGCTCCCTTTCCCCGACCCGCACACTCCTCTCTCCCATCACGCGCACTTTACCATCCAACGTGAACCGCGTGCACGCCACTAGCCTAGTTTACGTGTCCCGGGTGCGTCGCTTGCGAACTCTCCTTCCATGCTCCGGATTCTGCGAGCTACGTGGCCTTACACGCGTTTTGGTTTGCCGGTTGCGACCAAGGCAAGAAGATGAGGGGGCGGGTGAAGAGGGAAGAGGAACAGGAAAGAGAGGGAGAAATGAAAAAAAGTAAAGGGGATCTCAAGGAATTCCATCTTATAGTATCCAATTCCACCGTCCTGTCTCTTGCAGTGTCTTTTTTCTTCCTCCATTTCAATCGTAATTCTGTCTTTGTTATAGGCGACGCGCCCTCGCGGGTATAGAAGTTTAGCGAACGGGACATAGTGGATGCTAGTATTGAATTGAAGACTTCAGCCTCCCCCCCACCCCCCACCCCAAAATTACTTATGTCTCTAAATGTCTCTGAGCCATGATATTTCGTGTATCAGTTCCTATGCTCATTTGAAATTGAAATGTAATTGTGTCGTAAATTTCTCGATTGGAGAAATCACTCACTTTTTTAGAGCTAACCCATGCGGCATGTAAGCCCTGCCCATTTAACAAATTAAGGTTTAAAGAAAGCCTCTGCGTGACCTCAAGGGTTCCTCCTGCTCAGCCATGTGGATTCATAATTGAACGTGGAAGTTCATTTTGTGCAAATTGAAAGGCAGTGTGATAAATAACAGTGGAAGCAGACTTTTTCATTTTATGCCAAGCCTCTGCCGTTGATGCCGCCCTCAAATTCATAAATCGTTGTCACGGTGCCAACGTTTCACTCTGCGATTTTCCTTTGTCTTTTAGCCGAGACAACAGCTCTAAAATGGCATGTTCATTAGGTTCGTGCATAACTCCTTAAATGGAAGCAGTTGGCACATTTGCAGTTCAATCCACTTTGAGCGCCACGTGATTCGCCCATCTTGTGATGAAGTAGTGAATACGTTAGAATAAATTGTACTGAATTGCACTAAGTGGTGTGAATTTCAATGAGTTATGGTATATCATCCAGTGTCCATTATAGATCCTTACCCTTAGTTTACGCCTCTTTCGCCGATGCCCGAGGATTTTCCATTATGCTGATGGAATTTCATATCCTTAAGTTGTCTTCGCCACAGAGGGATTGCACTTCAGTGCCTTAAATTACTAGCATAAATTAGTAGATTCGCCGTTGAGTTCTTCACATTGTTCCAGGAAAACATTTAGAAACTCCGGTGACGAAGGTAAGATCAAATTCAGCGAGCAAAGTATCTCGATGTATGCACTTAGGTTGTGATATTTTTCACCTCTGTGACCAAGAAGGATAACCGAGCGATATCCAAGTTCAGCGTGCAGGCTATCTCTATACACTTTCCGTGTGATAATAGTCCTATTTACCTTTTTATTATCACGTGGGCCAGCCCCAGTATCTCGTATTAGGTAAAATATACTAAAATAATAGTCTATTCCCTCCCCATTTCACTTCCTAGATAGAAAATAGCCCGTAATAGAGAACTTGCGAGCCAGTCACCTCTGATTTAAGCAGTAGAGGGCGATAGCCCGCCGCCGCCGAGGTCGGTTTACAGGATTAAGCCCTCAGTTGATTAATGGAGTATTATCAAGATGGTTTTAAGAAGTGGTTCAAATGTTTATAGGTTTTCAAGCACGGTGTGAACTTCGTTTAAATCTGGAAGGGTGTTGGGCATCCCCGCAAGCCAAAAAAATTAATTTTAATCCGAAATGTATATGGCACATCTAAATTGTCTGCTTTATTCCTTTTGTAAACCACGGACCAAAACCTCCCGTTGTCGCAACGCGCGCTCGCTGCTCCTGCCGTCACGGCGGCCTCCCCTCCCCGTGACTCCTTCGATGCCTCCTTCTCTCCTCCTCGAACCCTTCCTCTCCCCCCCCCCCCCCCACCCCCACGCTCTCTCCACCATCCTCTCTTTTTGCTCGCACTCATCCTGCCATTACCTTCTTGCTCCCCATCCCTTTCGCCCACGGTGTCCATTAATGTCCCGAAGGAGACTTAGGCTAACTGCGAAGCTTTCCGTGACTCCAGTTCATTAAGTCCCTCGGAGGGATGAGCCGTAAAAAGGAAATGCAGCGTGTGAGTTAAAAATCCACCCCCACCCCTAGTGAGCGCTTGTGCCGCCTCGCTAGAATTTCACATCGTGCGCCTCCCAAAAAGTTCACCGTTTCTCCATAGAGGATGATTTTCTTTTGAAACCTTTCCTGGTTTGGAAAAAACATCTTCTCTGGAATAGCTATGAATTTCGCCTGTTATGTGTGAGTGCCAAAGTGTGATCTTTTGCTTCCGGTAGAGGCGTTTGATCTGAACAACCAGGGAGTCATTTTCAAGGGATCCAAAGCTCACCTGGGCATTTCAAACAAATGACACCTGTTATCCCGTTTGGAACTATAAATCCCCAGTTGTTGTTTCCCCATCGGAAGGTTTTTACTACTATTTGTGCAGTTTTTTTTGTTTTTTGCTAGTTCCTACTTATGTCTCTCTCTCTCTCTCGGCCTTATTTAGGTCTCCCGTAAGAAAAAGAACGATTCGTTTTCCCTTTTCTGTTTTTAACCGTCGTCGAATATTCGGAGGGGATTAAACGGAGACAGAAGATTGTTCATATCTTTTTCTCGTCCCCCCTCGTTGGGAGAAATAATGGGATTCCGGGCTGTTTAAAATAGCTGGAATTGTCGTCGTCCCGGGATACCGCGTGCTTAAGAACGACCTTTTTTCTCTTCTCGTTTTCGTTCTTCCCTTTCTTCGTCCGCCCATCCACGCACCCTTCCCTCCTTTTCGTCTTGCTGCCGACGCCCGTTCTTACTTCGTCTTGCTTCCGTCCGATTCGTGTGGAGTCCCCCCCCCCCCTCTCTCTCTCTCCCCTTCTTCCTCTTCCGCGTACTTCTTCTCTTCCGCTTCCTTCCTTACTTAACCCTCTTCCCCCATCCCTTTGAAACGATTCTCGCAACTGAAGGTCTTTAAAGGTGTTATCGTATACGTGTGTTCCTACGAAGAAATGACTTCGGGAGACAAAAGATGTGGAATGAGCGTCGGTCTCGAGGCGAGACCGTCTTCCTTGTCGTCGTCTTTCCTTCTTTTTAGGAAGGAGAATTAAACTGGAGGAATTTATCGGCCTCCACGCGGAGGCATTCGCTACTCCCCCTCTCTCTCTCTCGGTTTTATTTTCTCTCGAGAATAAATAACGAGACATGAATGGGTTGAGACATTTAATTGAATTTTTCTTAAAACGCTGTGACGCATTGATTTAGATGGGATACATTTTTTGACCCTGCGAATTCTCTCAAGCCTTAACCTGGAGCCAATTGTTGAGTCCTTTCAAAGTATTCAATGTCGAAAATTCAAGGTTATAAGCACTATTGATTTATTTTTTTATCATTTCCACCATCTTGTGGAACATCTATTTGGTGTGTATATTTGCTAAAAAGTATTGTTAAAAATCTGCCTGGATGTTCTTATGAGTTTATTAATAATTATTATTTTTCATATATTAAAAATATTAATTTGAATTCTCCCGTTCTCTTGAACTCCAATCTTTTACTGTATAATTTTATTTTGAATTTATTTTACTTCAGTGGATCATCCAAATATCATCCAAAGGGAAGAGATAACGTCTTAGGCCACAAAACGTTTTCCAACTGCACATTTACATAATTGTGCAGAATATTAATTTTATAAGTTAACTTCTAATCTAACAATAATAAAATGCATACTGTTACACTGCAACCTTTATGATTTAGAAAGTTATCAAATCAATTTTTTATTTACCGACTGCTCTGTTTGAAACTTTTATATCCTCTTTAAAGAATTTTTTCACGTCCATAGTACAGGACTTTGTACGAGTCCTATGTGGTTAGTTATCTAGTACATGAAGTGCATATTTGGGGTTCAAGTTTTCCCCAGCTCACCTTCTGCGAAATAACTAATAAATTTTCTCTCTTCTTCCCAACAGAGGATCGAGTGGCACTCGACGGGGGCTCACCGGGAGCTCTGCTATCTGAAGGGGAAGTCCGAGGTAAGTCATCATAATACCTTTCCTTTAACGTTTCCTCTATTTCTTATAACGTGTTCCTTCTCGAGGAAAATAAGGCGAATTGTTTTCACCACCACCGCGGTAAAGGGAAGCGTATTTTTTTCCCTAATGTCGCTGAGAATGTTCTCAACAAATTATGGGAGCGTGAAAGTTTCTAATAAATGGAAAAGTGAAATAAGGGCGTGATTAACCATTTACAAATGTCTGCCTTATATGCTTTTGTGTAAATAAATACGTATATATTTATCCATGCATATATGTACTACGGGAGCGAGGATTTCAGAGGCAGAGGATGTCTTATGGTGTAAAAGACAAAAGAGTTGAAGATATTCCTGAGAGGAAAAAGTTTGTATTAGTGAATATGCAATCGCTACACGGGAAATCTTTGCTTCTTGTTCTTTCATTTGTGGATTCAAATGTGCTGATAACGGATGTTAATAACAAATTTTAGTTAGTATTGTTTTTTAATTCCATTGTAAAAGCTCAATATCTTGTGTTGAGTAATTCCCTCCCATACTTTTATTAACCAAAACTTGCCTGATATTATATAGGGCCGTTTTGATTGTCTATCCTTCCACCCTCTTTCTATCTTCCATTCACCGAATCAAACTCATATCGGTCGTAAAAGACGTGGTTGCTTGGAGAAGAAGCGCGTGCATATGCATGGAAGGAGTGGGGTATTATTCTTTCGACGCGACCAGCATGGCTCAATCGGCGGGTTCATCTTCTCCCTTCTCTCCCTCACCCGCCGTACACAGGTGGCGTCACGCACTTTGCCTTGGGAAGGTGGCATTCGGCTCTGTGATGTTACGTAGGTAGAGACAAACTGCATTTCACCGGGTTTCTCCTCCCGTCGTATCAGGTGCCGCCGACGTCGGAACGGCGCATTTCAGAAGAGATAACAATCCCCTCGGAATCACGGCGAATGGTAAAAATTTTGAATCACATTCCTTAAATTTGCTCTTTAGGGGTTATTTTCTTTTGTCTCGTGAGCGGAGTTCGGCGACGCGTTCCGTTCCCCGTCCCATTCAGCAAATTTGCCCTTCAACAAACTTTGTGTGCTCAGCTCGTCCTCCCGCGAATGAAAGTTCGAGCAGTTTTCTTGCATCACGCCAAGTGAGGGGGACTCGCGGAATATTTATAATGCAAAGAGCATTTCGGGGGCGTGGCATCATTTTTTTGTGGAGACTCCCCCACCCCCAACCCGGTCCAATCGGACGGAGGGGGTCAGAGAGAGGGAGAGAGAAGCGGGATCGAAATTTGCCAAACACCGTGACGTCATTTTCGGAGGCGCCATTCTCGAGGATTTGATCGCGCGTGACGACTCTTCCCGCGAAACTCCACGCTCATCGTTCGTCTCGGGGCTTTCGAGCCATCTTTCTAGTTTGCGCATGGAAAGCTAGCGGAGACCGTCTATGCCTGGAGGAGCGAGGGCAAACTGAGGAATCCTTTGAACACCCCATGGTTGCGAGATTGATACGGCGACGATGCCTATGGCTGGGTGTTTGTGCGCTAGCCGCCTGTGTCGTGGCGCAGAACTTGGGCTTAAGTGATTAGGGGATGGCTGGATTGGGTCGAGCGCAGTATCAGAGGAGCGGAGCTATTCCTCTGCAGAGGTTCACCCCATCGATTTAGCTTTCTTCGGAGCCTTTCCTTCCTCCATACACGGGGAAACTAACGGCAAATTGGTTAGGAGACGGGGTTCCGATCAATTAGCAGCGTGTTTAATGTGCTTTGGTTTCAGTCGTGTCGTGCAGGCTTGTCGCAGAAGCGCGTTTCTCGGGAAGCGTTGAATATTGCGGATAATTCCATTTGAGGCAACAGGGACGGGATTCAGTCGAGCCGTCTATATTAAACTGTGAGGGGAGTTATGAACTCTCTACCTTTGCTGTGGTTAATAGGGATTGCAGTAACTGTATCCGTTGTGTATTATTTTAGGCTTACGCTCTGTATAAGCCTAATCGAACAGCCCTTTAATATAGCATTTGGTCTTGCATTATTGGTACAAATTGAAACACTATTTTGAATCATCAGAAAACTCTTTCAGCACTCTATAGGGTTCCCAGTCAGAGTGGGTGACTGTCGAAGGACGCGAGTAGCATTAATGAATTTCAAATGTCACGCACTTAAGTGGGTGGCTTAGAAAAGGATTTCTTACATAATTGCGTATTAATTTAATTACTTCCATCAGATTCCGCGTAATTTCAGCAAAGTGGCGTTGTCAATTCATGATTGCAATTTAATTATGGCACTTGGCTCTGAAACGAATGTAAAATTTACGTCGTTTTAACTAGCTCCACTGGCCCTCATCAGCACCAGAGTTGTACCGTAATTCTGAGGAATATATGTACTGTTGGTTCTCATCTTATGACGCCGGTTAGGGTCACGGCTTTATTTCCGTGGAAAAATATCGTCCGTATACGGTCAGCGACGGTGCGAGAGAGGGAAGAGCGGAGGAGAGAGGGATTTGCTTTTTATTCGGTCATTTCGTCTCCTTTTTATGCTCCAGCGGGACTTTCTTCCCTCTTCTCCGGTCTCACGCACATTCTGGTGGAAGCAGGGAGCTTCAAATCGCATGGAAAACTGTCCCCCTCCATCCTTCTCCCCCCTTTCCCCTTCTCCTACCGTCGTTGCTGTGGGAGTGTGGTGGTGGGCAGAATGAGGAGGGAGGCGTAGGGCAGCGTAGCTGCGGGGGTTCGCTGGCGTATAAAAGGGTGCGGCATAAAGGGTGAGATAGGGGGAGATTGTCAAGGAGATAGCGAGGGGAAAGAAAGAAAGAAAAAAATAGAAATTCTTCGAATGGTGGAGAGACAGTGCAAGGACAATGGAAGGAACAGAGATCAGGGGGATCGGGGCGGAACTGTAATTTTTATCTTTCCTCATGGACAGAAAGAAATAGATGTGCACATAAATATGTTCCTTTTTGCATATTGCTCGTCGGAGTTTTTTTTAGAGCATGACGTGCGTTGACCCATTGCTTCATTTCATAGAAGACCGTAAATATACCATTTTGATTTGGAAAAACCTACTTGCCCTCAGTTCATTTCGATTATGCTCACACTTTCATTGCATGCATTAGTGGTCCCTGTACTCAAGATAAACATTTCTCGTTTAATATTTGAGCGGTTTTATCTCATGTGTTGATTCTTACCTTTTGTTTCCCTTGGGTTTTAAGGGGTTATATATTTTTAATTAGTCATCAAAGACCTACAATTTAATAAATTCGTATACAGTTTTTCCAAGAAATTTGACTTGTCCAGGATATAACATGCATTTTGTCTATGATGTCTGTTGTGCTCATACAACTTAGCTACTATTCTCCTTGATTCACGTTTGAGCGTATTAGTAATAATGGCGGAACTCTTTCACTATAATAAAACACAAAAAACAGCCCTTCCGCAAAACATTTTTGTGGAACCAAAAAGTTTATCTTTGTGTTTTATCAGCAATAATACGCTAATCGAAGACACGATAGGAATTTTCCTGTTTATTCATAAATCGTTGTTTGACTTACGAATGATGAATTCAAAAATTTAGATCCTCTGGTAAGTTACTCTTGATTACTTCATAATTTTATCAGAATTCAATGCCAATTCATACATTTTACCGGTTGTGACTCAGTACTGCTCACATAGACGTTTAAATCGAAATATTAGGAAGTATAGATTCCTCCCTCCGTTTTCAAAATCTCTGAAATGTTTCCCTGTTGTATTTATTGGTTGGTTTACCACTTAAAAGGTATTTGAACTCTTAAGGGATTTCATGAAAACTAATAATCATCCTTGAAACGTAGTTTTTATATTGCGTAGAGAATTTCATAGATTTAGTTTTGGTTACACGAAATTTTACATTAATTTATGTATTTTTCACGCATTCACTCATGAAGTCTTGCTGTATCAAATTAACTTTCCTGATGTAGCGTAGTAACTTATTTGTATAATATATAAATTGCTTTTCGGAACTACGTTTTCCTTTTAGACCTTGCCTCATTCATTCAAATTCCTATCACGCGAAACGAATTTATGAGGTTAAAGCCGAAAGGTCTCAAAAGTTTGAGGCCAAAATATTCATTTTACCGAAGGTTTCTAATTTAAAGTCATACTTCAATTATTACGGCTTCGCAAAGTGCAAATCGAATTTTATTCCCCAAGACTTTGAAAATCCCCGTGCCAGACAAGCATTAATCTCTCCAGTTATATGCATCCCGCCACTCTATTGTACGTGTTCCTGGTTTTGGGATTTGACATTTTGTGGGGAGGGAGTAATCCCTGTGACGCCAAGAGAAGCTCAAAATAGGCAACAAAAGTATGGCCTGCCAACGTCTGTGCCTTTGACCCGAGTCAGTTTTTAACACTGCAGTTCCACTCGGGCAAGGCCGGGAGGATAATCTCGTCAGGAAATCTTGTAAAGCTCAAAGCGGGGCACGTTTTAAGCTTCATTTTTTTTGTTCCGAAATTTTTTTATCGCCCTTTGCTCTTTTTTCCCTATTTCGATGTTCTTTTCTCATTTTTTTGCCAAATTCGATTGGCGAAGGGGTTAGTTATTTGTTTTAAATTAGACAATTCTTTTTTATCATGGCACTCGAGGTGAAATTGTCTATTCTTTATCAAACTCTGCCACGTCGTGCCGGTAAAAAAGCTCTTGAAATCCAGAGCGTTTCTTTTTTTTAAGAGAAGGAACGAAGGAAGGAAGGCGGTCTGTACCACCCATCCATTCGTTTTCATTACACTTCAGTTCTTTCCTTCCGACTCCTAAAACTTGATTTTCCATTCGGTAGAGCAAATGGATACTTAGCGCGTCGCGGTTATTAGGGCGAAGAGAAACCCTTATTCCCCCCTCCACACAATGGCGACGTCAAAGAAGCGATAGAATAGCATCTAGAGGCGGAGGAACTCTCCATCTCGCGGGAGAGGGCAGGAGAAGGAAAACGGATGGAACACTTCTGGGCGAGAAGATTCATTTTTTACGAAGTTAAGTTCCCCGGATCTCAAGTGCGCGGTGGTCTTACTTGTGGTAGAAGGGTTAGCAGCAAATGGATGGGAGGGATATGTGGATACTGCCAGCCGTCTAGTCTTCTTTTCTTGCTTCCCGAAGTGCCTTGTTTTATCGAACGAGCGGAATTACGGTACGGTGAGTGGAGGAAAGACGCGATTTAAGCAGAATCACGCGTGGATATGGAAATATGGGCTCGGGCAAATAAACCCTCTAGAATAGTAGAAAGAAAGCATATGCATAATGGTACATTTATTATGTTCATGTTCGTTCACGGAACCCGTCTGTAAAATTGAAGGCAGATGGCGTACATTCGTTCTTTCTCGTGTTCAAGAACCTCTTAACGTCACAAGTTTAAGAAAGTTTTTGCTTTGTCATCCGTTCATCAGTGGTTTATGCTGTTGAAGAAAGAATGATATTTGCACTTCCTCTTTATCCATTCTTATAATTTCTGTTGGATAAGTGTTATTGTCCGCTTATGGCTCACATTCTTCCATTATCCGATGTTTCGTTGCAATTGCCTCTTAAATATAAATTTCGACATATATAAATTTGACATCAATCCCGAAATAATTCGGGATTGGTGTCAAATTTTTAAATAGTGTTTTTTAAATGTAAAAATTTAAAAACGTAATTTTTTTACCATTATAATGTGGAAATTTATTTTTAGTTTTATGTAATTTTCTTAAACTTTAGGCTGAAATTCGTGTATGGTTAAATATAGTATATCTATGGTTAAAATAATATAGTATGGTTAATATAGTATATCATTGTACCTTAGGATGGCTCAGTGAGCTGAAACGTACGTTGTACGTTAAAGTTTTATTTTTCTGTGGAAAAGTGCTGTTTTTATTCTCAGTTTGGTACCAATGTTGAGACTGATTGGGGCGTTTTCTTGTACCTGAAGTTTTAACCTCGGGTTGCCATAATTTTCAGTCCTATAGTTGATTATTTTTCACCAAGCGAACGTAGAGGAACCGATGCGTCCATAAATAATCCATTGACGTGGAGGTGTAAGCTCGTGGTGGCGGCTGGCTCCACATTGGGCAAGGGGGCGGGGCCTCAGGGAGGCAAAACTCCCCAGCAGGGCGGAGGGAACTTTGAAGGAAGAGGGGTAGGAGTGGAAAGAAGAGGATGAATGAAACGTTGAGGGAAGAGAGGTCCGGATAAGAGAGAAAAGTGACATGGGGTCAACAGCCCCGTTGGGGCCCTGAAAACCCAAGCATAGCAGCGTGCTCCACAAGCACATTTCGCAGTCCGTCCCAGTACCAGGCTTCCGTGCCGATCTGGGGTACTCATGCTGTGGAACGTTTCTGAAATACGGTCAAAAAAGGCGACATTTGTCATATTTCTCCCACCCCATGGCCTCTGACTCGAGGATAAAATGAATTATTACGGTGGAAGAGCGACAAGAAAGACCACGAGCATCAATCGCCAACCATCCATCGGAAAAGCCCACGTAAAATAACAACGGCCGTCTGTTTTACGAGGACGCCTTAGTGTGTACTCGGTAACCGAGAGATTTGAGAGATTAAAAGAACGGAACGGGGTACGGAGGCGAACAATTTGTGTGATAAATAATTGTGTATAAAGGGTAAAAATGTGCTTTGACCTTAAGCCACCGGAGTTTATCGGAATATTACGTCTGTTATAAACTTATATATATATGATGTTCTGCTGCAGACAAAAATCAACTGGCGAAATCTTAAAATTAAGAGTGTTATACATTCCCAGCATACCCGCAATGGACTTAAGTTACACATGCCGTCCTGCAGATAGCCATTACTTGGTGGGAATAAAATAATTCAAAAAATCCCATTACTCTACACTATTACACTCGAGATTAATTAACGTACACTCCGCCTAAGAGCTTTTGTTCTTTCTTAATAATTTTCACAATACAGTAGAACCTCGGATAACGACCACAATCCGTTCCAGAAAGCTGGTCGTTATCCGAAATGTTCGCTATCCGAA
>WURS02027663.1:0-27144 GCA_011762765.2 Rhinocypha anisoptera | reverse complement strand
AAAGGTTAAACCTAGGAAAGCCCCAGGCCACGATGGAATTGGCAACAAGTCCATCAAAGCCTTCCTCCCGCCCACCATTCAATTCCTCCGTAATATTTTCAACGCCTGCCTCATCCTATCTTACTTCCCCTCCTCCTGGAAACTTGCTAAAATAATCTTCTTCTTCTTCCTTGGCGCTACAGCCCAATTCGGGCCTTGGCCTCCTCCACAATTTGCCTACAATCTTTCTTATTCTTCATTTTCCCCCGCCACCCTTCGACCTGCATTGACCCCAGGTCTTTGGTGACGTCCTCCATCCACCTTTTCCTAGCTCCTTTCCTTCTCTTCATATATATATCTTTTCCCTTAGCATTCTTCCAGGCATTCTATTTCCTGCCATTCTCTCGACATGTCCCATCCACTCTATTCCCCGGGCTTTTATGAATCGGACAATGTCCTGCCCTCCAATTAGTTGATCGAGCTCTTAGTGCAATCTTATTCTCCAAACATTATTTTCCTTTACAGGTCCATTATTTTTCCTTAATATTTTTCTCTCAAATACTCTTAGGGCAGTTTCGTCCGAGGTTTTCATGGTCTATGTCTCTGAACCAGAAGTTACAACCCGTCTTACAATGGTCTTATAGATTTTTAGCTCTGTGCTTCTTGAAATAAGCTGGTTTCCAAATAGCTGTCTATTTGCATAATAAGTACGATTACCCTCGATTTTTTTTCGTTTCTTTACTTATATCATTGTCGTTTGATGCCATTTCCCCCAAGTATTTGAAGTGGGATACTCCTTCAAACTTCTTTTCCCCAATTATCAAGTCCTGAACTCATTCCATAATTCCCCATTTAAAAAATTACTAATTGTATTTCTTCCCTTTCACTGAAATATATTGAACAAGTGGAGAGTTTAAACATCCAGCGGGTGTAATAACTGAGGATATATCTTGTTCAGCGGAGATAAGAAGAGGAATAGATAGTGAGAATGAAAGCAGCACTTTTCCACAGAAAAATAAAACTTTAATGTACAACGTACGTTTCAGCTCACTGAGCCGTACGTTGTACATATAAGTTTTATTTTTCTGTGGAAAAGTGCTGCTTTCATTCTCATTATGAATCTCTTCCACCACATCACGCCTGATTCGGTGAATATTATTAAGAGGAATAGAAATAAGATATGGCTTCAGGCGTTACTTGATGGAATTCTTTCATTATGAAAGGTTTGCAGAATTGCAGGTGTTTTCTCAGACCTTTCATAGGAATAGAAATGCCAAAAAATCAAAAAGATGGGTTACTCTGTGGAAGGGGAAGGAAAAGGAAGCAAATTCTGCATGAAAACAAGGTAGGAGTAAAATATGAGATTACAAAGAGACACTGGCTGAAGAACGGAGTGGAGAAGAAACCCATGCGGGTCGCTGGTCGACGGGTCAGAAAACTGAACTTAACTTTCTATTCTAATGCCCGGCTAGGTTCTTCGTGTTATTAATTATTTTTTCCACTTGTATTTCCTTATATGATTACATGTTCAACGAATGGATATTTAAGCGAAAGCCGCTATTAATTACGTCCCATACTCATATTTTACCCGATCATCGCAATTCACGTTGTATATTCACATGTTTGATTGTACGGCAAATATGAACCCTGAAATCGGCCAATGAAAGTATTTTTTTCATGACTACGACAGTTGGGCAGAGACATATCCCGTCTGTAGCCGCAGCTTATGACGCTTTCATTCGTTTGTTATGGACCCAAGGAGTTTTATCTGATAATTGCAGGGCCGTCGAAATATTTTGCACGCTCTTGTTATTCACGGTGATGGCTTTACAAGTAGTTGACAGGTGAATGAAATTAAGTTACTAATAGGAAAATATTAACTTGTGCGAGTTACAACATCTATTTAATAATGATTTCTCCCATTTCCTCTTCTGAGGTGCCACATTTGCAATGAGAATCCCTGAAACATTCTCACCATATGAATGTTCATACAAATCTCCAGAGAATCTAGTGGAATGGATTACAATGAGGGGGAAAGGAAAGAACGAGTTGCGGAATGGGTTTGAAGTCTGCATATGGCACCCACAACTCTACGTACAATCAAAATATAAGGAAAAGTTTGAAAATGCGCCGGACTTACAAGAAAGCTAGAAGTAGTTTCAAGAACAGTGACTTTTGTGTTCTCGCGTTTTTAAAACGGGTCCAAGGGTTAACCAGTACCGACGTGTCGAAGGCTAAGTCTTCAGGGTTGCTTCACCTTGAAGACGATGGAGACCTTACCCAGCCCATTGACTGGCTGGGAAACCCGAGAACTCTTCCTATAGTCTATTTGTCGGGAAAAACCTAAGATTCATACAAACATTTAAGTAAGCGACATCTTTCTGTAAGTAATACGTCTTCCATACACCAACACGTGTGGATGAAAAAACTAAAACTTAAACGTGTTCATATGTATTTTCTAATTTGATTGGAAAATGGGCGTGAAGAATTTTAATGAGGCGATAGTTGCAGCTAAAAGAGCTCTCGAACACTACAGTTCATAACGAAAATGTCGAAGAAATGTAGTAGGTAATATTAATTAATGATTAATATTAAAAGCATCCACAATGTCTATCCTCATCGGAAAGAAATAAAATTCATCTGGTCTTTTACCCTAATGGATAAGAGGCTTTTGATACAGTCTAAGTATTTTGTCAGCTCTGTCTTATTATGTCAGCATTAAAAACACTGAAACTCACGAAATTGGACATAACCAAATGTTAGAGAACTTTTACTATCATAAATTGCTTCTGTGTTATTTCTTTGCTGTAAGGCAAAAATCTTCGAAATTAAGGGTGCAAAAATACATCTAACGAATTTAAAACATACGTATTTAAATAAAATAGTTTTACACAAACCCGAGGATCGGTTTGATATGCTAGGGTACATTACACCAGATACTTGGCCCAACGGCGGCGTGTGAATCAGGAAAGGGGTGAGGGCCATTTAATTCCCATGTGCCGCATGTGTCTTCCCAGGAAAATCCGGCACCCAGAAAATCACTCAACTTGATCATATACTCTACCTCAGGCGTCACTTTGGATTATTACTTCATAGTTGTGTGGAAGATATGAAATAAACTAAGCAAAAAACATTGCCACTCATGTTTCCGTTTCTCCAGTTCTGCTCAGTTCAAATCTTACCTAGCCTTACCACAAAGAGTGAAGTATCCGGCGTGATGTGGTGGAATTTCATCACTATGAGTATAAAGGCGTGCAATTTTCCACAAAAACATTATTTATTACTACCCGGGTTTCATGTGGTAACATTGAAACCCGGGTAGTAATAAATAATTATTTTTGTGGAAAAATGCACGTCCTCATATTCATAGGCTTACCACGCTTTCTGATCGCTGCTCCTGCTGTGATTTTAAGTTTTTCGTCGTGAATGGCAAGTACAGGTCATCGGAACTTCTTTTCCTTTTTCCCCTTTTGGAGCCGTTGCGAATCTGTTGAATCTGATGCGTGACCTCTTTCATTTAATCGCCCCTCAGTGAATAGACGCTACATTTTTCGGCTCCAATAAACGTATAATATACTTTCCCTGCACTCGATCACTACCGCGCAACTTCTTCCTCCTAATATTCCATTTGCCTCCTTCCCCGGCAACAGCACTTCCTTCTGTCTGGCTATCGGAATTTGAGTTTATTTTATTATTCACGACTAGGCTTAGTTTTAGGGTAGCACCTGAAGATGTCACTCTGTTACGAAAACTAGTCTTTGCCAATAAAATACTTGTGCATGTGAAACTACTTAACCAGTCCCCTCGAATTTCTATCGCATCACACTTGGCTTTAGTTTAGTTGGAGGTGCAGGTTAGCGACAACGGGAATTGAACTCGGGACCTACGGTTCTGAACACAAACGCTCTTCCCCCTAGCTTCTCATTAAAAAGTTAACCGAAAAATGAACGCCATGAATCGACATGATTATTAAATAAGTGCTGACCTATTGGCTATGAAATGAGGTTCAGTGAAAGAAACTGTGGGTGAACTCTCCTTGCTAGGAGGCATACCTGCCGAGACGGTGTTATGTATCCTTAGTTAATATACTGGACATTGAACAGTGCTTCATCACTTTAATATCCTTTGTCAAGGCACTCAAAACACTTTTGCCCCGTTGATGGTCACCGTTTGACTGAAATATCGATATAGGATTGTCTAGATAACTTCTTGTATTGGCAAAAGGAAGTTTAGCACCGTCCCGACCGGTTTGCCTCCTTACAAGGAATCTCTGGTTCACCCCTTATATTGGCTACAGGTTTCTTCCTTCCATCTCAATAGACACGAATGCGTTTCTTTCAATTTACTAATGGATGAGTATCTAAATGTTCGCTTGCTTTGGGAACAGTCTAGACCATGGATTCAATAATTATATATATAATTATTATATACTCCGTGGTCTAGACTATGCTTTGAGGATGAGTTCTCCTTGCTCGAGGGAATGTATTCCTCGAAGGTAAGACAAAGAGTTCATGCAACAGAGAGGAAAGCAAATGCCCAATTGTCTATGGTGGTTGGCATAACACCTAGGCATCCTCGGGTTAAAAAGTCGTGTTACCACACCGAAGATATTAAATACGCTCTCCTCTCCTCTCTTTCAGAATGTAAGGACGGAGGCCTCGACCTGGACCTGAAGCCGAGGAAGGAGAGAACTGCGTTCACGAAGGGGCAGATAAGAGAACTGGAGAGCGAATTCTGCCACTCGAATTATTTGACCCGCTTAAGAAGATATGAGATAGCAGTCTCCCTCGATTTGACTGAGCGACAGGTAAGATTGGTTATTGACAAAGTATTGCTATATGAGATTGTTTCCCGACAAGGAACAAAACCAACTGTTTGATATAAAATGCTTCCAGTTAGTTGCCGCCATTACCGGCCCCAAGTTTTCTCAGATTACTCGATTTCCTTTGGCTCCCACGTCCACTTGAGTCAGGAAATTCGTAAGTAAAACGATTGATTTTGAGCGAGAAAATGCACTTATTCATTTTCAAAATTTCATGTTATGATCTCATATTCTGTTCACCAAAGAAAACACCACTTGGAGTGGTAATTTTGAAAAATAATGAAATGAAACAGAGAGAAGTAGGTTGCTTATTTGTATTTAGCAAATAAACCAATGTTGCTCTACGGGATTAACGCACATGTATGTTGATTACCTTAAGTTTAGTATCAGTTTTTTCTAATATTCTTCAAGTAGGAATCTTATAAGTTATAGACTTACCTCATTAAGATCCTTTCTGTCAACGGGGCATGCTGAATGGTAACCCTGATGGATGTAGCCTTGAAAACTTCATTGGTCAATGTATCCGAATACTTTTCACAAATCTCTGGCTTTTCTTATAAGTCCCAATACTTAATTGTATTTTCTTTTCAGGTGAAAGTATGGTTTCAAAATCGGCGAATGAAATGGAAAAGAACAAAAGGGAACAGCAGACTGCGAAATGCGAACAAAAAAGCTGATGAATGCGACACCCACGACTGATCATCAGTGTCAATGACTTGTTTCCACTGTGCCACATCTTCTGGTGTAATTCGTGCCTCAATACTTTAAGATTTACATTCAGACTTTTGTACATATAAATAATTAATCATTAACAAGCTCCAGTAAATTATGACCGATTTATTTTTGTTTTATAATAAACTTGCACACATTGTATTGCCAAAATTAAAATTTGTTCTCCTTACATATCCAGAATTTAAAGAGACGGGAGTTACCTTCAATTCCATCGGTGAATCTCCTTTAGCCATTGGTTTATCATTTCTGACTTGTCCAAGGTGTAATTTTACCGTATATCCTCTAAGTAACTTCAGGAAAATTAATATATTTTAACTCACTGGGGGATCTCGGAAAGTAAACAGCCATCTGTAAATGGAATTTTGGTGCCTTCCTCCATATTTCTTTAAAATTGTAATTCAATTGAAATTCCTCACTACAAGATTTTTATAACTTTTAGGATATTAATGTCATTCTCCACCTTAATGGCATCATCTTATAGTTACAGAGGCTAACCCATTCGCCTTCAATTTTTAAAGAGCATATAATAGACAGAAAAGACCAAAACCACAGTCTAAAATAACTTATGCTGTGCCTAAGGTCAGTTTGATAGATGAGGGCAATTGCTCACAGTATACAAAGCCTAATGGCATGTGAAAATTCACACATCAGGGTACAAGGGCCAATTCCCTTACCTGAACCACCTCTGTTTTCCTATGAAGAGGTGGTGGAAAATCACTAAATTTGGGTTTTAGTTGGTAGTGCCCAGAGGAATTGAGCCAGGAACCCCCGTTGAGTGGGCGAACACGCAACCCACTGAGCTATCATGAAAGCTTATAAAAATAAACCTTCCTGTTTCAGAGGTTAGAGTAAAGAGTGAAAAATAACTTTTGGGAAGGAAAATGCAACAGAATATACAGCAGAAAACAAAACAAATTCCTAAACAATCCGTCCCAGGATAAACCAAAATTAATTTCATAAATTCTCTTAAAATGTTGACAGTGAAACTGCATCTACTGTGGGATAAAAAAGCTTCACAAAAGAGCTTGTGGTAATCAGTTATGAAACATGGGCTGTGAATAAACTACCAGAAGAATTCACCATATTTAAATTTAGTATTTATCAGAAGTCACCTTGAACCGAATATGGATGTTTACTGCAAAAATTGGTACTTGCTTTATAAAGACTACACTATTGAATGCTATATTATAATATAACAAAAAGGTGAAATTAAGTATACGTGAGAAACATAATATTCATACTTTAACTTATTTCCCCTATTCAGCTCCTTTAATCTTTGATATGGTCGATTGGTTGAGTGGCTAAGGAGTGAATCTCTTGCTGGGTTCAGAAGGTTGTGGAAGAGGCATATCAAATCATGACTTTTTGAAAGATCTACAGCCTATCAAACAAAAATGCCTAATGACAAAACTCCTGCTTTTATTATCAATGAATGTGACTTAAATGCTAATTTGTAAACTGTAGTTCTTTCAAACATTTCTTTTGAAGCAAACGACCACCTGGAAAGGAATGAGATCAATAGTACGTCATGGTTGGCACTACCAGCCTCTCATTCACATATCAAGGCAATTGTGGAAAATTTCAATGAATTAAAACGTGCCCATACGAGACTAGAACCTGCGGTAAACCAAAGCTGTAGACAGCAGTCTCCAATCCTGTTACAAGTCGTAATCATGTTACAAGAATGGTTTCTTAAAACTGCAAAGAGCTGAAATATAATATTTTACATATAAAGCCCAATTCAATTCCAAGGGGCCAATTCCTTCCCCTTGTTACCAGTAGTTTCCTAGGAAGAACAGATACCAAGGAGATACTCAGCTGGAGGCATCCAGTGGAGTCACCGGGACTTGCATCCGAACCTGAATCCAATATCCAAGCACTCTACCCACTGGACTACCACAACCTCAAATTTATTCACAAGTAACTGTAAATTAGGATCAAATATATCCTGCTTAGTGGAAGGAAACTAAAACTATTACTTTTTCAATGAAGTATCCTAGCATGAGATCATCCCACCGTTTTCACAAATGCACTCCACCCATGATAGTTAAACTGATTACAACGTGCTGTCTGAGAAAGCATGATCCATTACCATTATGACAAAACATCTACACACTTCATTTCCACATGAAAGCATACGTTTGGTGGCCAATATTTTAGCGCTACATATTACGAGTTTTAAAAACAATGGTATTACATTCATCAATTGATGTTGTTCAGTTTTTCTCTTCTTGTCATTTACAAAATTAAGTGTGCATGTGATGTCAATCTGTGCCATCTAGCACTGAGCTTAATTCTTAACTATGAGCATAAGCAGAATGCTAAATTTTGAGGTAACTTATCGAGGTCAAAAGAAACATCACACCAAATGAACCTGCTGAGCAGGTTAAATGCATATAGTGCCAAATATGACACTGCAAAGAAATTGTATATGGTATTCTACCCATTATTTATCGACTCCACAAAAAAACCATATACTACACCCTACAATAAATCCTCTTCATTTCACCTCCCTCCCACCATTAAAACTACATTCCCTATATCTACATGGCTTACCCAACATTTTACCTTTTTTATTTTTAATAACTATGTAATTTTCAACAAAATTACCTCTGAATACCCCTAGCATATACTTTTTCTGCATTATTCAGATTTCCCCTTTCCTCTCAACCAAACTAACCTGCCTAACGTTTTTTTTTACCTTCTCGCCATATAGTTTACTTTCTCCATTAGACCCACATCTTAAAAGCCTCTATGCCCATCTTCTTTCCTCAATGCTCCGATTTCTGAAATATAAAGTGTTATTGATTAATTGCCAATTACAAGTGTACGTATATCAGGGTTTTTAATGATTTTTTCTAAGGTATACTTGCAATGCACTGCTAACTAGTGCTTGATTATCTTGGAACCTGACTTCATTAGTTCCACCTGCATAATTATCCATCCAAGCAATTTCATATGAACAAATATACCAAAGCATAAACAATTAATTACCCTTACTTGACTTGTCTCTTTATGTTTTAAGGTCCCTCCTATACTCTGTAAAACTCATTTTTTGCCCCACCACTCATTAGTGTTGGGTATTTTCTCAGAATCTACAAAGCAAACAAAATCATCCATATAGCATTCTACATTCTGCTCTATAATTCCCTTATTACATTTGATTTATTTAGTGTTTCCAATTGACTACAGAATCAAAATTTATCCAGACAATCACTTACTGAAAAGTCATTCACCCTATCTAACCTTGAGGGGTTAGGTGGAAGAAGAGAGATTAGTCTCAATATCACCATAAAATAAAGACATTGAATTATTGATGCATCTTAAAACTACCTTCAAATTGTTACCTTTAATACATGTGTAATCATACGAATTTTCCTACTTTCCATACAAACTGCTAATTTTCATACTGTTAATTTGAAATTAATATCAAACCATTAAGTCTTCTGGTCATATTCTTTGAGGGAGGATAACAAGTAGGGGGTCTCTTCAAGACACAATGATGAGATGCAGAAAAATGTGTTAGGTAGAATAAAGCTGCATTTTTTCCAAATTTTGTATAAGCGAAGATTAGGAAAATGGCAGATTGAAGAAAGTGAGAAAGTATCAGTATTGGGGAATGAAATTGAAGGAAGTGAAGAAAATGAAGGAAGACCATTCTTTATGAATGGGCTTATAAAAATCTTTGTTTCACCAAAAGAAATTGGCTGTGATAATTTAAGCTCCTTTAATGTTTGCTTTCGTTTCTTATTGTGCCTTTTCTATCTAGTATACCTATGGATGTTATTTTCAACTAGTTAAATATCTACCATTTGTAAGCCTTAAAATTCTCATTATCATAATGTTCCTTATAGTGTATTCTTTCCTGAATATCTTCCACTAAGATAACTCTCACAGTTTCTCAAATGCTTCCACATTTCTATCCTGTGTCTGCTTCACCTTGTTAGTCTGTTGCCTTGCTTTATTTTTGTTTCATTCCTCAATACTGTTACTTTCTTCTATCTGCCACTTTCCTAATCATCACTTCTGAAACATTTAGAAAAAATACCACTTTATTTTACCCAATACATTTTTCTGCGTCTCATCATTGTATCTTGGAGAGATTCCCTGCTTGTTCTGATTGTTATCCCTCATAAAGAATTACAGTTTTCTGATATTCCTGTCGCAGGTTGTATGTTCCATTCCTTTCTAAGCTTCTTGAAATCAACATTTCATTGATATTGTAAGAGCTTGCATTCTCTCTCAGATCTACTTTCACTTATAATTAATTTATTAATGATTCAATCACTAATAATAATGATTGAATTATAAGCCAAATGCAAAAAAATCTGCATTAATTTTTTCATGCAGTCCTTCCTAATATTTCCTAACTTGACTCACGTCTTACTTCACCAAAGGCAATATCCCAGTACCCATCACCAAGTTCTTTCTGCCAGGTTATCAAGTGAACCACAAACTACATCTTAGTGCCTACCCATTGATATACTTCAGAATCACTAGTCTGTTGAGTTTAATTTTAGATTATTTTATCACTCACTCAAGTGCTGACTATACTTGACTCAATAGATTCAAGCTTAACTCTGTGAAACTACATTATGATTGTATTTGAATAAAAAAATTTTGTCAGTTTCATGTAAGATTTTATTACAGCATGACTAATTTCGTCAGTCTTAACTAATTAATGAAACCAGACGTACTGAAATAAAATCCACTATGAAATTTATTTACCTTAACTATGTACTTCCTTAATTCCCATTCAATACTATTCAACCCACATTGAATAAAGGCTCCATACTGATTCCAGGAACTGACGAGACTAATTCCCAGCAGCAGCATGGTGTCTCATCTGTCTACACACTGGTAATCCCCTCCTTTTGATTTTTATCTCACACACAACCATTAAATATTATCTCCTTTATACTGTAAATGGTTCTTGACGTTCACAGGATAGACTAGTGACTGCTTCAAGTTATAATGCTATTTTCCAAATTTGTCTCTTTTTCTATTTACTCATGCTTCCATTATGTATTGTATTCCAAAACAATGCACACCATCAATGTGCATTTAACTATTCAAAAAAACTCTTCTACCCATAACGAGATTGAAAGGTATCCATATTAAAAAATCACACCACCTATTAATAAGCTCAAAAAAACAATTTTCCACCCATCCTCTACTCATTGAAAATTCATATTATGCATTGACCTTTTTAAGCCCCCAAGACTGGAAAGAATTGATACAATAGTGTGCTTGTAATATTATAGACAATGGAAGAATAAAAAGGTATGAATTTAGTTTCACATTCCTGCAATTTAAAATGTCGAGGGTGAATGACTATAGTGAAGAATGAATACTGACGCCCTACATTGACCAATAAGAAAAATGGCCACCATTCAATTATTAATTTTTTTGTCACAAATTCCCTAGATAAAATATAAGACTACTCTCCCTTATGCAACAACAATCCTTAAATCAGTGGATGAGAATTATCAGAATTTACTCACCATAAGTAGACTACCAATATTACTTAAAATATTATTACTATTTAAAGTTCAACATGGGGAATCTTCCCAATGGGTCTACTAAGGAAAGTAAAATAATTACATATCACACTCGTTCATTCAAGTTTAATGTATATTGCAAATAGTAGACATTGAAATTATGAGAGAACAACATTGTAAACTCTCACATGTTGAGAACACAAATTGCTGTTCACACCTTAGAAATCCCAGGAATGTTTATCGCTACACACTGGAGCTGGAACAGTAACTAGAGGCAACTACTTGAACATTGGTTTAATGCCACGTTGTATCTAACTTTTTTCCTGTCGTAACAATCCATAAATTCATTAAAATCTTACAAAAACCCCCTTAAGTACAAAATAAAAACAGGATAATATAAAATTTTGCCAACCCTTAAACAATTTATTTGGGCTAAGGTACAAGGATCAGCAATAAAATACAAAAACTGAAGCAACACATTTATAGAATCAAACATATTGCTTCATTAAACAAGTAATGTCCCACAAATACTGAAATGGCCATCAATTACGAAAATATAATTTGTACCAAATTTCAAAATTGTAACTTTAAATAAACAGCAACAAAAGTTCGTAAGATCTTTGTGAGATTCTCTATGGTGGTGAAGTCCAGGGCTGTCAGGTTATCGTCGTCAGTGTGCCATACACTGGGGAATGGATATGGAATGACATGAAGCACAGGAACTCCTGCGGGAAAGGAAAAAATTAAACAATATAAAAAAAACTCGTGAAAACAAGAGCCTGACAATGGAGTATCAATTTAAGAAAACCATGCCACTGATTATAAAAAAATTAAAGATTGATTAAAAAGAGGGTCATTCAATAACTAGGTGACCATTGCCAAGGAGGCAATAACAAAATGAATTTATGGAAACCCACCAAAGAGGGCATATTCACTGGGCATCTTCCGGTGTTATCATCACATTCTGAATAATCGTTAATAGTTGCTTCTCAAATATTCTCTATATTTCTAGCTTTAGGGGTTTCTTCAACAAGTTAAACCACATCTTAGTTTGCTTTGAAGGCTTCCACAGAGTGCAATTGAAGAAACAAATCTTCCGGGATTTCCTCCGTGTGTGATTATATTTTACTACAATTTCGCCATCATTGGAGATGGCATCTTCAGGTTATAGGTTTATCAAAATTCATACACGAACCATTAACTAACACAAAGAATTTTTCTTAAAATTTGACCTATCTCAACAGACAGAGAGAGCTGTTTCTTTTGGTATGATCACAAGCTTCAGTTGGTGATGCATGTGAATGTAATCATATCTCATTGACCGAGAAGTGTCATCATTAGCAGTGAATACCAACATCCTCAGGAGAATCATATCTTGATGGTGGCAAGACTGGCATACCTCTACGGAGGAAAGGAATGTGATCATCCTCTATCCCAGCATAAGTCGACTTCTCGTTGAAATAAATTGGGGGGTGCGATGCGATCGTTGAGGAATGTATTGGATTTTCAATGTGGCCCATTAGCCTCAGCCTCTTCTCAGCAGATGCTAGATGATTGTACCACTTTTGTGTGTCAGAGAAAAAGCTGTAGAATGATGGATTGGGAGCCCCCAGCAAATCCAGCAGCACCAATAAATCCTAAAAATAGTAGTTTATCAAAAATCATACACGAATTAAAAAGGAAAATAAGAATTATTAACTAACACAAAGAACAGACTTTTTTAAATTTTGACCTAACTCAACGGGAAGGGGGGAGAGAGCTATTTCTTTTGGTATGATCACGAGCTTCAGTTGGTGATGCATGTGAATGTAATCATATCTCATTGACCGAGAAGTATCATCATAAGCGGTGGATACCAAAATCTTCAGAAGAATCAAAGTGACGATTAGAAAACCATAACTTACCATTTGATCCAATTTATTCGTGCCATCCCTATTGTTTGGTGGATACGAAATTCTTTCCCATTTTTTGGCCAGGTGCCTAGCACCGTATATAGAATCGTTGGGACCCCATTGCTTGAAGGCTTCCTCTCCATCAAAAAATATGAACATCAAACTCAAATCAGTCTGAAAATAAAAGTCCGAATGAGACAAACGAACAAGGAACAATGTCTTTATATTAAAGCACAAACACCTCAGTTGGTAGTGCATGTTATATATAATCATTCAATTCATTCGCCGTGTAATTATCATCATGAGTGAAAATTGTATTCTTTACAACTTTGATTTTTTTTAAATGCTAACATACCTGACCACGTATTGCTTCGAGCTGTTTCTTCATCGTGTGAGCAATATTTATCATCATTGCACATGGTACGGCAGAGTCAGTTGCACCTAAAAAGCTACCTTCCCTGTCATATTTGGAGTCGTAATGACACGCGAGAACAAGATAACGCCTGGCGTTTGGATTGAGTCGTGCCACAACATTTTCAAATTCTAGGCGTCCCTTAGGCGTGTTGTCCGTAAAACGATCGGTTTCCACATCCCACCCCAATCCTTCCATATGCCGGACGAGCGACTGCAAATGAACGGGACATTATATTAGGGCGAATAAAACTCGAGACAATTTACATATTTTATCAGATTTAATTATCATTAATGATAGTAACACCATTTAATTGTAGACAAATCACAGAAAAGGTCGTCGAATGAACACATTGAGGTAAAATAAATCGCAGCAGCAGTAAGCTCAACCATAATTAAACTATAATCTATGTAAAAAAATTAAACTCAAGACTCGCTAAAATTATAGTATTTACCTCTTTAACCGCATCATGATTACTTGTTCCAACGACCCGTGGTATAAGAATAGCCTTTAAGACATTTCTAAAATGATCCGCATCAGAAAGTATGGCGATTCGTCCAAGGCTATCATCGGTTAAAGATGTCACGCGATGATAAGCCTAGAAAGGATATTTATATATTTATCACAGAAAATAATGTACTACTATTACAGTTGTATCATTTTTGTATAGAGCAATTACCCGCTCCTCTCCAAGGGATACAGCATTGCTATATGAAGTAGCTAAAATACTACACAATATTAACGTTAAAGACGCCATTTACCATCTCCCAAAAATTGTTAAATATGGCGTCGCAGAGATGCTAAAAAAAATTATTCCACGAATAACACTCGGCCGTTAAAGGAAGTGCTATTATGATCACTTGAACTAAGACAACCCTACAACGGTTTTAACCCTCCCAACTAAAATCCATGACCTCTTAGGAAATAGCCTATGTTAAAAGGAACTTTCACGGCATGGTCCACGTCATGATCCATTCACTATTTGCCGCAACTACCCAAGGTCACAGGGTGTTAATTTGAGTTATTAGACTATATAAAATGACTGGGAGCATAACTCACCTGAAAAAATACTAGAAACTGGATAGCAGTGAAAAACTAACGATAGAAGATCGGCGCGGTCCATGCTGTCAACTTTTGAGGCGTTGACCTCCACCCACTCAATCTAAAAAGCAAATGGCCGTTGGCGAATAGAAGTAGCGGTAACGTGGTGTAACGTGCCGCTTCTGCCGGAGAAAACGTGGAGCATGGTTGCCAAATCACATCACACTTAGAAATTTTATATGCACGTATAAAGACTTGTAGAAGAAACTCTCGACAAAATAGTGTTTACCTTACAATTAAACACCTCTTGAGCATATAAAACAGTCATATGATCAAACCTTGGTCGGCAACAACGCCAATTCATAAAGTGAATAACGATAAAAGCGCGATTTTTTAAATTCATTAAAATCATATGTCAAGTTACACAGAAGATATAACATTTAAACGTTTGTGCCGGTTAAAAGGAAGTTAATTTTAATATATAAAACGCATCGTGGAACTGATCTAGCTTAATTGAAGTCTTATATTATATGGAAATTATTTACAAAACGTCCATTGAAAACGAACAAAATACTTATTGACATATAACACCATTCTGTAACTATAGAATTTTATCAATGGAAAATGAAGTCTTTTATAACTCAAAATTTATCTAAGGGATAATAGAAAATTGATCTAAGTAATTACAATTATCAAAAATCCCTAGTGTGGCCATGGCAGATGATGTGGCTTTGAAAACATTGATTTCACATATAACCTGAACTGCATGATGTTCTAATTGTTCCCAAAACATTAATCAGCACTTAGGTACCAATTTCATGTTCTTAAAATTGTTACTCTTGATCCAAGTTATGACCAGTTATACATTAAACCTATATATTATGAATTTAAAAATTAATTTATCACCAAGTTGGAAGGACATCAATCTGTGTCCCTGGAACTGATTATGCATGTCAACGAAGAAAATGCCACTCTCCATTTTACCACTAATTACCTTACCTACACCATGAATGTATAGACAGCCACGAATTTAAGATTTCAATTTTGAAAAACAACCTTCACCCCAGTCATGTACATTTGACAAATTGTTTCAAATTAAAAAATTTATTGTGAATTATTAAACCAAATAGTTTAAAAAATCTCAATAAAACTAATTATTTGTAAACTAAATATTCAAACTGGCTAAATTTTTCAGGAAAATATATTTACTTTGAAAATTAAAAATGCATCTCACACACACACATATATTTTAAAAAATGAAATAATTATCACAGGAAGTAGTTAAAGATAAATTGTAGATTCTTAAGAAACCCTGTTTAGATACTCAACCCCAATGATGGTGAAAATATTTGAGAATATAACAGGTGAATACATTTAATTACTGAAATTTTTGTACATAAACTTCACACAGCAAATAATTTGTCAACATTCTGAGTGACAGTGACAATAGTTCATGCTATAACACTTGTGTAACAATATAAATACTTTAATAAGTTTTAAAATATAATGTTACATTTAAAAGAAACTAAAAATGGAATCCAGTTATGATTACATCTCAAACCTAGTCTTCCAATTGAACATTTAATCAATGTTCAGCATCAGCATTCATTCCCAAATTAAATACTTTACTAACAATATATTTTAGTCATATCCTCTTTCCATTCCTAAACTAACAGTGGTTTCTAAGTTAAACCCATAAAAAGATCTTAATACTAGGTAATGGAATGTGGAAAAAGAGATGAGTTACGTAGGCCAACCACTAAGGTATAATTGAGTGATCATTGAATGACTCACTGTGGTAACTTATCCACTGATAAATTGATGCATCTTATTAATGTAATGGTTCATAAAATGAATTAAAGCAATCTACAAATCATTCTTTTAAGGGTACAATTGTTTTCATGTATTATTTAGGTTGCTTGCCATTATTAAAAGGTTGAAAAAACCATTACAATACAGAAATAACATTAAAAAACTGAAAGGAACATGGTCATACACTATCACCTCTAAAAGGAACATATTACTAAAAAACATATGCATGTACACTTCCATGACAACAAATTGAAACCAATTAGCTCCCCTTAACAAATGACCTGGCAGGGTATGGTAAATATTATGCTCATCACATGAGATTTAATGATTCGAAGTAACTAGCATTTATCTCTTTGCTGCTTAAGATTGTTAAAGTTTCTCACAAGTAAATCAGCTCAGTTGGAGTGGGGAGGATACTACCAATTGCCACAGCCAAAATATCATTTACAAATATGGAATAAAATGTTTTCCTAATAATTACAATCATAGTTAACAAAAGAACAATGGTAATTAATGGTTAAAAAGAGAGATGCTATTGTTTGAATGGCTCTCTTATAAAACAATGAAAACAATATTAATACTTTACTCTTACAGATAGCAGACCTTTGAAAGATCATATTGAGATTTTGGAAAACAAGGATTTTATTCCGCCTGATAGTGGAAATGTGCAAGTATAAACGAAATTTACATTAAGTACATAGACAAATATTACACATATTAAAAACACTTTATTTGTGTATGTTTGAATATCAAACACTTTGTGAAAGAATGATAGTATACAAAAATATACATTCATGGCTTCACTTTTATACATATCTATGTATAAAAATATGGAAACAACAGGTTTTTAGCAACAGAAAGCTACCAAATGTACTACATTATACTGAATGCACATACTTTAACCAAATATATGAAGGCATTAATGTATTATTAATACCCAATGAAGTTGGACACAATTTCACAGGTACACAGGCACAACATCGCTCGTCTTGTGCAAAATAATAATTTGCAACAGGACGACTCATTGGAAAACTGAAAGAGGTACGAGTATGTTCACTTTAGGATGTGGCACTGTCACAATAAGAAGCAGCCATTAGAAATAAATAAACATCATTACAGAGCAGAAATATCCATACACTGCATTGGTTATATTCAATATTTTTGCTAATTCAGTTTTTACAAATAATAACATAAACTTAAAAAACCTTCCAAATTTAAGACAACATGATTTAAATCTCACATCTCTGTGGAAATCTACCAGGCTTCTTCAACAGTTTAGTATTAATAGGGGGGATGGAATGTCATCCCCAGAGATTCTGCAACAGTGAGTGAACATACTTGAGAGATTATCTTAAAAATAAGCAGGTGGTCTGTCAGTCTAAACCAAAATGGTGACACTTGAAGTATTCCTAGATGTTTACAGCATATTTAGCTCAATAACCTCGGCTTTGATCGGTAATAGTATCTCCAGGAAGCATGCAGGAAAATGGGGGATCTATCTCCATATTTACACTAAATGTAGTACACTAGTGAGTAAATCAATGAAAGTTCTCTTGGTCCATCAAATGATCGAATCACTTGCTCATGAAAGTAAATTCAACTTCTCTTACATCGATTAATGTGGGCTTGGTGAAAAACAATGCACAGGATAACAGGACTTGGTGCAGACATCTGGTACAATGGCTAGTATTGTTTCAAAGATTGGTCAAAGCATACATCTACAGAATTAGATGAATAGCATGAATATGAAGTATATAAAGAAAGTTAAGTATGATGAAGATAAAGTATAAATTAAAGATGAAATATAAAGCATATTCTAAGGAGAAAAGACTTAGAAAAAGCACTAAGTAAACTGAAATCACAAATAAATAGACATATGATCTGATGTTTTCCCAGTGAATAATCTGGGTGAAACCCAAGAGCTTTTCACCCAAATTAATAGACATTTTTCCATTGTATCAAAATATTTATCCTAAGCTTGTATTGAAAGACAATAAATTGGTGGGGTAACCATTAGCATACCTGAGCAAAAATTGGAGAACTGTGGCTTCAATCAAAATTACCTGAAATGACCTTTTTATAAGTTTAATCTGTTTATGTTCCTTTTACATTACTCTAAAGGACTTTTCTTCCAAATTATATCATTTGAGGCTTAATAAAGACTTAAATGGATAAAATGTTGGTCTCAAATTGCATATTTTGAAGTGCCTTCAATAGAAAGATGTACAATGACAAAAAATAACATGAGCAAGATTTGTAATCTTAACACAGAAGTGGACGTCTAATTACCGCAGTGGTCCCCTTTCACATATGGGAATACTGTATAAATGAAAAGTGGAAAAGCATTGTGAGAAAAAGGAAATGATCGTGCACCACAGATAACAAAATTGTTCTCTGTAAATATTTCTGTTCCTACTTAGAAACACAGTTATCATTAGAAGAGGTAAACAAATCATTACTAGTTTTTGTCAAAAGTTAGATTGTGGTAATCAAAACACACCAATGACCTGCAGCCCCTGAATTAAAAAAATTGCCTATATCTCCAATGTTTCTTCTATTTTTCTCAAAGTTTTCAGTAATGATAAATTATCTTTGCAATTTGGTACTGTAATGACCTATTTAGTGAAGTGCTGGGAACAATTACCACTGAGTGGTCTCTACACAAGTATGGGGAATTTTAAAATTAGTTACAAATCATGTTATGACTGAAGGAACAAGGACACGTTCTGCACCATTGTGATTAAATTTGTTTAACCTTCTAATTTTCCCTAGACACCCAGAGTAAGATCAGAGAGAGGAGACCAATATGAAAATAACTAAAGCAAAAGTAATGGAATGTGACAAAGAGCAAATTTAAATGTGGATTAACCTTGACAATGAAAAACTTGAACAAGTGGACACCTTTACTAATCTAGGAAGTAAGATCACTAGAGATGGAAGGAATAACACAGAAAAAATAGAATAACTGATCTTGATGAGCAAAGTTATAAAAATTTTAACCTCCAAAAATATCAGCCTTGAAATTAGGAAAAGGTTTCTTAAAGCATACATGCTGAACCTTATATGGGTGGGAAACTGTGGGAACAGTAGAAGAGAAGAAACTGAACTCATTGGAGTTATAGTGCCATAGATGAGTTCTGAAAATTAAATGGACCAATAAGATTTCTATTGCAGAATTGCTTAGAAAAACGAAAAAGAAGAGAAGCTTGAGGTAATCTAGAGCATCAACTTATGAGACATCATGGAATCTTAAAAACACAATTGAGGGACAAGTGAACAGGCAAAGAACAAATTCATGTCATAGAGTGGCTTATGAAAGACATGTAATGTAGGAATGATAAAGAAGTGAAACGGATGGGAAAGAATCATGAAGAATGGAGATCATCTATTAACCAAATTGCTGTTAACCAATCCTCAGATCGATCACCAAAGAAGTGATGCAAAATTACTTGGTATTTCAATCCCTGTCTACCAGTTTTAATATTTTCTACAGGCCAAAATTCCTAACTCTCTCACATTTAATTTCAGCTGAGAAAGACAAGGCAAGAGTACATGCAGAGAAGAAATTGTTGAATTGTGAAGAAAAAGTTAAGAAAAATGACAGCTAATAGTATAACGGGATTACTGAATCATACAAATCACCAATGCTTGCAACAAGTAATGAATACTGCAATAAATACATGCTTGACTGATTCAATTGCCATTGTACACTTGATGAGAAATATAAAGACAAAATAAATATCAGATAAGGGTCTATGTAAATGGGAGAAAATTAATGCATACAGATTAATTTTTGTTGGAAACATAAAGTAGAAACTGTGGTACAGTCTACTGTTGCATAACTTAGTAAAATATTTGAGAATGGAAAATGTAAGGATGCTAACTAAAGTTTCGAATTGAAAACCTGGGAAGCACTCAAAGAAAATTCTGTGATGAATGACATAAATGCTAAATACATACTTGCAATCTGTTTCATCCTGCATGACAACATGCCTATGCCAAAATAGACCAACTTCAAGACATATAACTGCTTAGCATGTTTCATTGTATGCCTTCCATATTTATGTTTCTAATAGAATCCAAACATTAATTCGATATTTTAAAAAAATAGTAGTATGTTCCTAGGACAATGATATATGCCCTTACCTTTTTTTATCATCATGATTTCATCCTTTTTTTAATGGATGTTATTATACAATATTATTACACCAATAACAATTTATGTCTTTCTTCATAATTAAAGGCAAACAGTGGGATGGAATGAGTAAGAATAAATACATTAGTATTATTTTAGGACAATATATCACAACATATACTGTATACATACCTTTTACTTTTGGGTAAAAGGATTAACCTGCTCTAATCAAGATTTAATTTTTGTTTCATTTAAAAAGTTAGGTCCAGTTTCACCAACAAAAACCAATGCCTAATTGCCAGTTACCATATATACTCAGTGTAGTTTGATCTTTCAAAATAAAATATTGAAGATTGAACAATACAAAATTAACAATTATTAGGGCTCTAAAGACACTTGCAACATAACCATATTACTAATATTTTAGTAATTTTTGTAGACTAAGTAGAAAAATAAGCTAAATAAATATTTAAAAAATAAGCTGTAATTTATATGCCAAATCTCTTAATTAAAATAAACTGACCTTTTTCTTTTTATGATTGGGCGATAAGATGAAAATGATGATAACAGTTGATATGGTATAATTGAGATTCTAAAAGCTGTTAAAAGACTAAGATATTCTTCATGTGTACATGATTAAGAATACCCTACAGCATTTTTAATCATGCAATCAAAAGTACTATTTCCAAGAAATGAAACTTCTAATAATTATATAAGTTTTTGTTCAGGTGAAAATTATTTTATCTATAATAAAGAATTCATACGCTGCATACTCCTTGAAATGAGCAAAACCTTGCAAAAAGTTTCTGTTTATATTAAAGAGAAATATACTGTCCTCAATATAAAATATCCTCCATCATCTCCCACATTCTCCTTTGCCCTATGTTTATTATTCACATATCATATTTAAAGCTGCCATGATTTGGTTTATATGTTACTGAAAGAGCTCTAGAGTACAGAGCTTGGGAAAACAAATCTTAGACCTTTATTTCTATTTTGAATTTAAAAGGGCACAGTGTTCCATTAAGACCACTGCCTGAAGTTTTTCTTCCTTTAAATAGTTACGCAATCTTAATTTATATATTTTAATACCTCAGCCACCATGCACATCAGCAAATAAACACTCAGGTCATTTAATGGCAACAGCAAATAGGGATTGCCTTGAAAACCTATGAAAGCATTTGTGTTCTGTGATGGCTGATGATATGATTTTATTGGCAATTAATGAACTGGAGGGTTTTTATCACTGATCAAAAAATAATGCCATCCATGGGATTGCCAATTAGTGAATTGTTGGTAAAACTGGACTATAAAATGGCACAAAACTGTTGTCACCAATGTTGTGATCAATTATGATTAATTGCATTTAACCATTTCAGTATAGATGTCAGACAGTATATACCTTTTCTCAGGGCTGAATTACTTATTAATAGCCATTGATTAGGGTTTAATAAAATAACTTGGCAAACAAGAGAAGAGAAAATTGGAGATCAAACTAACTGCACAAAGCCTAAGGCAAGAGCAACTCCCTGAGTCTTCTAGAGTGATTTTTGCACTCCCCTAATCAGTGGGAGAAAAGGAAAAGAGCCAGACACCCATGTTGACAATTCATTGGCATCAGTGAGGTGTCAAAATGATATATATGCCAACTATGAGTCAACATCCATTCTGAAAGGGATATTATGCAATTGTTTAATCCTTCAATTTTTGATAGCACTCAATTTAAAACTAAAAAGTTGCTCCAAAATAAAATGCTAAAGAAGGTTCCATTCTATAATGGACTTTGACAAACAGCTAACTCATTACATAGAGAAACACATATACACTAACAACAAATGGAAGACAGATATTGTAAATAGTTTTTAGCATATGTATATATAAATATAAAATTGTCACAGCTGACATATAACACATTAACTGTGAAGCTTAAACATCATAGCAAAAACAACAATAAAATTATCTCTTTTCAGTCAGTATTTTAAATAATGTTGCAGGTTCAACAGTTTGAGAAAAAGATAAAACGTGAACAGTAAACTTTGTGCTAAATGCTTTTTTCTACCATGATAAACTATCAATGCTAGTTGTTCCAAATGGCTAATAAGCCAAAATATTGCACCTACGTCAGTATATGTATAATTATATACAGATATATATGTATGTATACATATATTCAGACCATTTTAAATAGACTACTACAACAAACAATAGTAAATAGACTAACACAGGGAATCATTAATGTGTTGTCCTTCAGAATCGCAAATGTACAACAGATGTTGAGATGAAATCAACACGAGAAAACTATCACAGTTTATTTCCGGGAGGTACACTACCATTCAGTTGGCGTTTGTTATCCGGCAGGCACTTCATGATGGATGGTTGAATCAGCTTCCAAACATCTGCCAGCTAAAAATTAAAACAAATATTCTGATTTATTTACTGAGAAGTAGGTTCATGGCATTTTCATGCTGAAAAACGTGCTTCTATTAATAAAGAGCCTGATTATCAGATATTCAAGATTCACCCTGAACCTTATAGATTACTGTTTCCTCCCAAGTAAAAGTTACAGGCATCCAAAACCATTAATTTTTTAAACTGTAAAACTCACAAATGTTTTCATTAAATTATTTTGATATTTTAAAATGGTACTTACATCATTATCTCCTCAAAGCAAGTGAAAAAAAAAAAGACAAAATGTCAATAAGCAAACATAAGTAACCCATTGTTGGATTTTGGGAAGTGACAAGAGCTCGATAGAAACTTACCTCCGAATGCCCTTGAATCTGCACAGCCACTAAAGTGTTTAAGATCGATGCTAAAATTTCAAGATGAGCATGTACCAGCTGTGTTTCAAGATGCAAGCAATGCAGGGCATAGGCATTCCTAAGATCTACATTAGCTATTACAGACTCCTGTTCCATCATTTTCCTCTCCATCTGTTCTACTGATTCTGCCTGGAAAACAAAGAACAAACATATTATCAAATCACTAGTTTCAATAAAAGTATTTATCCACTGATCATTTCACATCATTAACAAACATTACTCAACTACCCAAGGGGTTTACCTACCCGGACATCAATATACTCTATCATGAATAAACCTTACTAAATAGGTTAAGCTGAGAAAACTATTATCAATATGTCACTCCCACAAAAGATGGGACTTGATATAGTAAATGGTGGTACGCTGAACTTTTGGAAATTCATGTTCATATGAAAAAAAAACTTAACTCCATGTCTTTTTCAAAAGATTTCATTTTCAAGGTACTGGTTGAGATGCAGGAAAAAATAGTAATGCCCATTGGCTAGCTTCTTTATTAAAATGAAACTTTTAAAAAATCAAATATAATTACTTTCTATTAAACTTTTTTCAACATGTTCAGATGAGATATAGTTTGTATTGTACCATTAACAAGCACAGTGAAGAGAATGTGCTATGATATTTTGAATATACAGGTAAATTATAGTGAATATTAGGAACAAAATGGGTCATCCTAACACTGGACCTAATGGTACCCCAGTATTCAGTAGTTTAGTGGGGAGAATTGTGTTTGGTGTTATTGAAATCAACACTGCTAAAATGAGTGTTGATGAAGATGAGATACAATTCACTTATTTGTTGTACACCTTACACCAAAACAAATACCCAGCCTGGCCAAGGTGGTCGCAGTACTAGTGCACGTGTTTCACCCTCTGTGTTTTTTGTTTGTGCAATTTTGTTTTTCAGTAAGTTTTCACTACCTGTTCACCAATGAGTTTCCAACCCTCTAGACTGCTGACATTGGTCACAAGAGCAGGTTAGCCTGGTGGGTAGCATGCTCACTGGCTAACAAAAAGGTCATGGAGTCAAATCCCACACAGGGCATGGGTGTTGTGTTTGTCCAGATAGATTTTTTTCTATGACTTGAAGAGGTGCAAAATCACCATATTTGTTGAAGCACCATATAAACAAAAATAA
The DNA here is from genome assembly GCA_011762765.2 of Rhinocypha anisoptera. NCBI lineage: Eukaryota > Metazoa > Arthropoda > Insecta > Odonata > Chlorocyphidae > Rhinocypha > Rhinocypha anisoptera. The sequence continues at coordinate 2,862 of WURS02027663.1, read as the reverse complement.
AAAAACTAGTACAATTCTTGGTGTTTCCTGTGCTATGGGAGATGTTTTGTGTTACCTGTTCTCTGCTTTGTGGCCTCTCCACTGCCCACTATCTTTCCCGGCAGTCCCCTTTGCACTCTTTACTGAGCTCAATTCAAGTTGCTTTGCTTTATATGCTGTGAGTTGGATTCATCACACTTCAATTTGGAATCGCCTTGCTTTCCTCATTATCATTCTGGGTGTAACTTTTGTTACCAAAATGTCAGAAGCATTCAAAACAAACTTTAGACACCATCAGTGAATATTCTTGAACTCAACTCATTTAAAGTGATTGCATTAACTGAGACATAGTTCAACAACACCATCTAGAACTTCGAAATGGAGTTGTCGGCAATCCATTAAATTTTTCAGCATGGTGGCAACTCACAGGATGATGATATTCTTGTAGCCATCAATTTGACTTTAACTGAATCAGATGGTCAGATCCCAAACAAGTGAGATCCTCTGGATTGAGATCCAATCGTCATTGTCTCTGTTGTCGGCAATGTGCCGACGACAATCCAAGGATTTTATTTGTTGGTTATTTTTTATCTACCACTATATAGAAAAATATTTACGGCCTTTGATGCATGTTTCCATTCTGTCCTCCATGTTAGGTCATTGGATGGCATTATTATATTCGGGGACTTAAATTTATCAATTCACAGATCTTCCCTGACTACTGGCCGTGATGATACACCCAAGGACACATATTTTATTGAGAATTTTATTACTGGACTGCCCCTGAACGATTCCCCTCTCCCACAGGAAATCTGGCAAAGCTTGACTTGGCTTTATCCTCCCTCCAACTTTCCATGGTGACTGTGGGAAGGTACATCTTCTTGTGTTACCGCAAGTCACTCAGCTGTTCCCTCATCATCCCTCTTCTGCCTCCTCCTACCTCACAATTTACCAGCCTCGGTGGCGGCGGGGTAACATCCTCGTCTGCCAACCAGGAGGTTGTGGGTTTGAATCCCAACTAGGTAGATTTTTCCATCTCCACCTCGGGCCTGGATGTGTGTTTCGTCATTGTTATTTTTAAAAAAATGTTATGGTGTCCAAAGTAAATTATCCTCTTAGTGCTGTATGTGGGCGGATGGAAAATAAATAAAAATAACTAAAAAATGCCCCCAGGGACCAAAGATTCTGTAACAAAGTCAACAGGCCAGCAAACAACCAGACTTTTGCCTCCTTCCCTGGAAATGATCCATGCTTTGAGATACAAACTCAAGGTTTGTTAATTAATGGAAGCATCATCCCAATCCTCACACTCATGCTACATTTGTATCACTTTGATGTCTTTCTTGTCTTCTCCTTCATCGGGACTACAGAAAATATATCAAGGGAATAACTGAAAGAACTCAGGACAATTCCAAAAAATTTGGTCACCAATAAATTCTAGAATGTCTCACCAATGAATTCCTATTTCTGTAAATCACAACAATGTGGATTTCCAAGGCATTGGTGACCCCTCATGTTTCAATGAATACTCTGCTTTGACTTCATCTATTTGTCCCGATTCCCTGTCCTTTCTCTCTCAACTACTCCCTAAGAAGTTTGTAAATACACTCCTTTCTTGAAAATCCACGGAGTCTGACTACATTGGTTAATTTTTTTCAAACATAGCTGCAACTCTTAATACTCCAAAATTCCACCTTTCCATTTCCCAAAGATGCATATTCTACCAATTCCCTGCAACATTTAATGACCTTATCACATAGTTTCCTTCCCTGGACCTATCCTTTTTGTTAACTGTTTTCAACTCCTACCTGAAATGTAACCTAATGCATTAGACTCACCAAATTACACATTGTCTTTGGTTTCTGTGTCTCCTCTGTCTAATTTTTAAAATAATTTTTTTAATTGTTTCATAGTTATGTTGCTCGTATTTATTATTTCTATTTCTGTTATTCACTGAAATTTTCCAGTCAATGCAATAAGCATTTGTGCTGTTCCTCGCTGTTTTGATATAAATAAATAAATATTTAAATTCACACAAAAATAAATCTCAGATTAATTTAGGTTCCCATGGATTGTGTGGATCATGGTGGTACATTATCAGTTTAGTGGTGTGTTTATTTAATGTCAACATGGTGAAACCAACAAATCTGCTCATACATACATCAGTCCCTTTGATGACCCCTTGGATTTGTCTCTTTTTCAGAGCAAGCATTTTTGCCAAAGCTCTTTGATGATCGTGCACCACTCCTTTCTCATGACGTTCACACAGATCTCGATGGGCACCCAACACTTCCAGAAGCAGGTTCAGTCGCTCACACACCTCATCTTCCTCACGAACTGCCCTCTGCAAAGCTTTGCTTGACAGCAAAGCAAACTCTCTGGAAGGAAAGAGAATTTTTATTACATTCATCTCTAATCATCAATGTTAGTAGCACAAACTTTGTAGATTCCACTAAATATATTTATTCTTTCACGACCATGGTTTCGATACATTGTATCATCATCTGGTGGCAGGAAGCATTCTGCATCAAGACAGTGTTAAGGGCATGGACTTTCCCCAAAATTACTTAACCCCCCCCTCCTTCCCCTACCTTTACCCTTTATGGTCAAAAGTCCCTGTCCTACTCCATCCACTACCTTCCTCTCCACTCCTAAAGGGTAAATATACTTGATGCAGAATGCTTCCAGTCACCTACAAAGTTTGTGCCCTTCTCTTCCATAATGGAACAGTTACACAAAGTGAAGCTCGAAACCGTGAAACTTATTAACGTTAGTAGTAGTTATGAATTTAAGAAATAAGTACAAGAATTTTTGCAATTTCCACTTTTAAAAAACTTCTCTTTATTACAACATGTTTCGGTGTACTACACCATTATCAAGTCA
>WURS02027653.1:0-11719 GCA_011762765.2 Rhinocypha anisoptera | reverse complement strand
CAGCTTGGGTTTAGCTGGAGGTGTCCGGAGGGTCGTCACCCGGTCTCGAACCCGGGTCCCCCGGTCAGTAGCCAAGCGCTCTACCCACTGGGCTACCACGACCTCTTTCGATGTATTGAGTATATATATATATCGTACTTGACATAAACATAGATATTTATAAAGAGAAAGACACAAACGGAAAGGACACTCACAAGATTAGTTCGTACGTTTCGGCAGGAGAGCCTGCCATCATCAGCGAAGAAGAGAGAACTGAGCATTCGACATGTAATCGGAAGGTCCCGGGTTCGATTCCCGGTCATGGCATATTTTTCCGTGAAATATACTATTCCTTTGTGTTCGTCCTTATATATTTTCCTATCCTATTTTTCCCAATTCCTATCCCAGATAATATATATATATATATATATATATATAGATAACGTGGGGAGTGGGAATAGAACGGCCATTGTGTCCACGGTGCTTTCCGTCCCCTCCATTACTTCTTTCCACTTGTTTTTGACAAATGATGAGACGGGACGCGGGAACTCCGCACGTGTCGTCATGAAGAAAACGGCTTGGGGCGACTGATGTTCGCGGAAGGCTGGAGAGGAACCCGCTCCCTCCCGACGCCTGACGGACAAGCATGGTCGCTTCAATCCCATCACTCTGCTCTCGGATGAAATGCCATCCAGAGTAGTTTATACGGAAGAGTCATTCCTCCGAAATAAGGACGATAAAATAGCCTAAGCGGCAGAGAACTCTGAGAAATGAGCGCGAGTTCGTTGTCCTGGAGTTCGTTGGGATCAAATGATGGAACTATCGTTATAAAGAAAGCGGTACATTCCTTTTGAGCACTACGCCTACAATTTTTCTATTCAATTTGTTTTCGTACTTTCGTTCGTAATCTATGTGGAGATAATTAGATTTTTTTAAATAATTGGTCGGAAGTAGAAATTTCCTGATATCAGGCCTTCAATACCGTGGTAATATCTCATTTTACCATTTACATGGATGTCGCTATATTTAAGAAAAAATTGAGATCTTGAGAGTGTCTTTTACGAAAATCGTAAACGTACTGATTTCTTGATTAATGTCTATTAATGTGCCCCTATGAATAGATAGGATTATTGTTATCCTCAGAAAGTGGAGGATCAATTTAATTCCAGCCTTTACGAAATTTTTCGATCCTTATTACTTGGGAAATCTCATACAATGCGAGGACTTAAAAAACAGAATATCTTCACTGTGTGGTAATGTTAATATGGGAACATAATTATAACATTGACTTTGGAAACGTAAGATTTTTTATGAACCTATGAATCTGAGTTCAATATCAATATTGATTTAAATATTGGGGGCAAGGGTATATTTACCAGTTAATGACAAGTTGTGATAAAAGGTATTATACATAGGTAATATGCATCATTAACTTATTCATACGAAATAAAAATGATAATTATTTTCTTCAGATATCTCTTTAGAGATGTATTCCATAATAATGAAATTTAAGGTAACGAAATTTGTTTTTCTCTTAAGCATTTTCCCAATATTTTGGGGCTGCCTTATTAATTTATTTTGGCACATATTTATTACGGTCGCTTGCCCTTTACTGATGCCAAGTATTCAGAAAATTTTTTTTTTAGACAAATACAACATCCATGCTTTGGGTGGGATTCGACCCCTAAACTTTTGGTTAAGTTGACGAGCGCACTGCTCACCAGGCTAATCCGGCCGGCTGAAGTTTAGGTAATAAAAAAATAAATCAAATTGCTTTCTCACCTTTCCATTTCTTTTTATTCGATGTCTTAATTTTCCGTGTGTTTCTGGCATCTTTCCTCTTTTTGTGTATTCCTATTTTACTCTCTATCTTCGTGGTATTTATGCAGGGACGACAACTGTTTCGATCACAGATAACAGTTGACGACTGCTTTTATATAAATGTTTTTATTTAATGTTTCCTTCCCTGTTGATTTCGAAATAATTCCAAAAATTACTGTGTCACTTTAACAATAATAAAAGAATGGAGACTACCACCCTAGAAGATTTTATCACATATCGCAAAAAATAAAGTTTATATTTACATATCAGCTACCATTTACCATTCACCTAATGCACTAAAGAGTCCCTCGTTTGTCACCATCTTTTGAGTCAAGTTCCCTATAAGATCTTAGCACTTTCCTCTGAATATAATTGAATAATAATCCAGAGCGATAAAGTTGTTACCATTCGAAACTTGACTGAAAAGGAATAGATAACACGGAGGGGAAACATTCAAGAGGGAGGAAAGAGATTTTTTAGCTGTGTGTTAAAAAGAGAGGGAGAGAACAAAGAAAATTGATGGGAAAAAGAAGCACTCATGAGTATGAGTGAAGGAAGGAGAGGAAGCTTTAAATTTTTTTTATTCTTCTATACTTTCTGAATGAAGAATTTTTTGCAATCTTCCGGCGCCGATTAAGAGAATTCTTTCCGTCGTGGCGTTAGGGGGGCGTTTTACTGGGGGGAGGGAAGAGAGTCGTCAGTATAAACAGGCTCTCTTTTCTCCTCCAGGTAAATTGAACGCCAATGACTGCCGCGGTGATGCGCTCCGTACAAAAGTAAATTTAATTAAAAACTCTCCACTGTTCGGGGTTGTAAACTCGCTGCCTCGAGTCTTTTATTTTTTATTATTTAGAGCCATTTTTTTGAATAAGCGTAGATGGGAAGGGGGAGTGGCAGGTGTTTTAGGGAAGCATGAGGCGAGAGAGAGAGTTTCTTTGGACGTATCTCTTGAGTACACCTTTTATCACGATTGCCCTGGGATTGAAGAGTTATCATGGGGGAAGCTCTGTGGAGGGCAATTGCTTTCTTCTGTTTTGTTAATTGCTTCAAGCCGTCTCACTTAATCACCGTCCAGGTAAAATCTGGCATTTAATTATGACTTTCTTGTATACCGCGCGCATGAGAGATGGAATCCTACGTCGTTCATTTGCAGGCATAAATGGACTATAAACTCATTCTGTTTCACTTGTATGGGTTTTACGCATATGCCCTGATTTGCATCGAATATAGGTTTCATTTCAACTATTTATAAGTTCTACTTTTGATAGGAGTGTTTCTTCTTAGCTTAGCTATGTCCTTTTGATTATTAAGTTACTTGACCAACTCCTGTTATGCTTCATCATCATAAAAAAGATTCAGAGTAATGCCTCTTGCAGCAGTTTGAATTTATACTTTTCCCTACCTCTCTCTGTGTTACATCCTAGCTCCTTACGTGGAAATTCAGTGATATGTCGTCATATATCTGTCTTACACTATTTCTTCCAATATTGTTAATATTATTTAATAATTTCATTTTGTTGTTTTTATTAAAAACTCAATATCCTTGATCCTTTTCCATATGTGTAAACGTCATTCGTTGTTTCATGCGTAGCTTCGTGAAATTTACTCAGTATATTGATGGGAGGAAAACGCTTGGCTTCTCCGCAGAAAGGTTAATAAAAATACGGATATATTTACGATCCGTAGTCCAAACAAATGGTTGCGTCTAGTATTTTTTAATTTGAACTAATTGCCTTATCCTTCTTAAGGTTCTCGAGCATACGGTTGGTCTCTCTTTTTTGAAAAGCGATTTCACTGCATTCGAGGGAGACCCGGGCTCGAGACCCAGATGAGGACAAGACGTTTCTTACCTTCTTAAGTTAAGAATCGATGTGTATCCATCATCCTTACCACACTTTGTGTTCGTTCTTTTATGTGTTGCTATCCCTTTCCTTATTTACAGTATCTGTGATGTTTTCTCCATGTGGCGGTTATGCCTATATGGATTTGTGCATATATGTACATATAATTATACATACACATATATAAATACTTATATATACATAAATATTTATAGATGCATATTATGAAAAATTTTCCATTACATTTACTTTAAACATAAACTCTTGACTTAATGCAATATGTTAGTGCAATTATTATTTATGTTGATCTGTATTTTTTAAGCTTCAGCATCCTTTTTTCTCTCGAATACCACCTTTATCACCGTGAGTAAAACAAATTTTCCTCTCTTCCGCTAAATTATTCATAAATTCTTTCCAAAAAACCACTACATAAATTTTTCACTTTGTTCAGGCACTCGTCATAATTTATGGAGCAACTGAAAGGTTCAGTCATGTGCACTTCCATTATACTTTAGCCCGTTATCAACGTGTGCCCCACGGGGGACATCCTATTCCACGAACAAAAAAAAAGAAAATGCAGTCCAGCAAACCGTGCTGAGAATTCACGTTGAAATAATTTTATCTCGCTCAGGCGACGCACTAGCAACACACGTTTTAATTGCTCTCCGCATTAATTTTTTTTCTTCATCACAATTACGCGCCGGCGAGGGGAGGGAGAGGGGTGGCAGGGGATGCAGCAGCCCGGAAAAGGAAATAATAAAAAAAAAGATGTTACCGTTTTCCATCTAGCCTCGAGACCGCGAGATATTTCCCCCATTCATCCCTTCCCTCCGCTAAATCCTCCAACCGAGATCTTTTCACGGGTAACGAGAATTACCCCGAAAAAAATTGATCAATTTTATGTGAACTTAGTAGCTTGGGAAATTATAAGTAAAACAATGAAGTCAGGAGAGGAGTGAGCGAGAGAGAGAGAGAGGTTGAGAGCGGGGGTTGCATAGTATTGGTACGGACGGAATCTCTCGTTATTGCTTACCTTTCGCATCCTATCCCAGCGGATTCCCCGTCCCCTCCGCCTTCCCCAAAAGAGGTACACCGCGTGTGAACGATGCTGTCACGTTTAGCATGCCTCCCGGGACAATCCTCACGTGACACGCACAAATATATTCCCAAGAACATAAATACAGTCGACGGGGAACAAGGAAGCGAACGCGAAACTCAGATGAATCGTAAAGCTCGAGGTTAGCCACACTCCAAATTATTAAAAAAAACTCGACCCCAACACAAAATGGTTCCTAACCGAAGTCTATATGCGTCAACTTTTCATCGAGGTAATCCGTTTACGTTAACGAGGTGTTTAAAGTGAAGTATTCATTTTGTTCAGGGAATTACTAAGGTACCATTTTCATGTCATTATTTGTGCGACACACAATGATTATACATCCATATATATGTTGATTTTAACAAAGTCTACAAGGCGTGCATTTGTTTGTAACAGGTACCAATGTTTTCACTACATCGAAATTTAAAAATGTTATACTACAAATGTACCACTAATAATTTTTTTGGTGGTATATTAGTAGATTTTTTAAATTTTAGTAGTAAATTTTAGTGGTAATTAGTAGATTTTTAATAATTTAAAATAATATACCACTAATAGCACACTACTGCTAGTAGTAAATACACACTATCATTTTTCTTAAATTAATGCCCGTATCATACTTTTTAAAATCATAAAATGATGAATGGAAGAAGTACCAAGAGGCAAAGTGGAGACTGCCGTAACCATGTTATATCTGCAACGTAACGGAAAGGAGAAAAAAGTCATTTTAGAAGGAATGAAGGGAGGTGGAAGCTTTCTAAGACCGCGAGAGAATGTGTTAGTCATCATCTTAAACCCATCTCTGACAGGTGACTATGTAAAGTGGTATGTACAACTTCGTGATAATGTGGTAACGCTTGATAAATCAAAGGATCATGTGAAACACTACCATAAACGTTGCACTGACACAATGGCCTTGCCAATCACAGCCTAACAAGGGTTTCAAGGACGGTGAGTTCACCCCTGTTATGGAGTATTAAGATAATCTTTGCCACTCACGCGATTCACAATCGGAAGTTCAAGAAATCCTATTCGTTTAATAGGCACATATAAACACACAGAAGCTGTATGGTAAACATCCTAGAAGAAAGGAAAGAATACAATAGAGGTATAGGAAGGACAACACAGAAGATTATTTCACAAATAAGATATGGGTACATAGTCATGTTGAGAACTGAAATTGTTCTCAGAAATTGGATAGGAATGGAAGAGGAGCATTGTAAATAAGTTATGGATGAGAAAAAAGAGAAATATATGGTGTGCGACAGAGAGAGAGAGAGAGAGAGAGAATGAGAGAGCAAGTGAATCAGAGAGCAAGAGAATCAGAGAACAAGAGAGAAATAATGAGAGAGATAGTGAGAGAGAAAGTATGAGAAAGAGAGTGAAAGAAAGAGTGAGTGAAGGAGAAAGAAGGAGAGAGAAATGAAGACTTCGTTAGCGGAAAACTATGACGAGGGCAGAATAACCATGACGAATGTGATTTATACAACAGAATATTAGCTTTTAAAGAAAGAGTGAGAGGAAGAGAGAGAGAGAGAGGGGTGAATTATGTGTATGGAAGAATTGAGAGTTGTGTATCAAAGGCGTTTCCTCCGAATGCATTTATTAATAGTGAGGGACGAGGTCTGCAGATGAAGAGGTGTAGGTCTGAGTAGAGAGTGGTGGGCGATGGTGGAAGAGGGGGCTTGCATCCCAGCCGACGACGGGGGTCGTGGAGTGCACGAGGCTGTTGAGAGGTCCGGAGGGCACTTTGCTTGAAGATGAGCTCAGAGGGCGTGAAAGATGTGGGGGTCAGGGGGAGCAGTGGGTCAGGGAGCGTACCTTGTGCGAAGTGGTCTGGCCGCCAGCGTACTCCCGTTTCAAGGCCCCTGTGGGTGAAAGAAGAGAGAGAGAGTGAGAGAACAGCTGCAAGCGAAGGAAATGATTAATGACATACTTTTGTGTTTATGTTCATGTGGTTGTCATGTGAAAGGCATTTATGCATTAATAAAATATATTTAATGATGATCACTCAAAATAATCTCCGTTAGTCTTATTTAGTGAAGGGGTTATGACACTAACAGTAATAGATAATCTTAGTTTCAATGGTCGCGAGAGTGATAAAAATGCAAAGAAGAGCCCGATAGTTCGAATATAATATGATCGCAAATATAATGTAATTAAACCAAGGTTGAATATTGTATGAGAAACTCTAAATATCATTACTTTAATATTTCATCAAAAGTTTGAAAATAAATGATATTATTTTGTAAATTTTGCATAATTATTTAGAAAAAAAATTTCACGGGATCTGCGTTGAATAGAATAAATGCTTTCATAATATTTTAGTATAGTGCCTCATTACAGAAATACTATTACCAGATAGTTGATTTTTGCCTATATAGTTACGTGAAAGTAAAGTTTTAGAGTAAAAATCTAATAATGGAAAATTTAGGATTAAAATCAAAGAAAAACCTATTTATATTCAATTAATCAAATAACCTAATTATTTTCGCAAAGGAATCGTTTTAGAGTTAATGGCGTGATATGATCTTTACATTTAATGTAAAGTGGTACGCAGTTAGACAGTAAAAAGATCACACTAATGAGAGGTAGACTAGATAAGGTGAAGGATATTTAGATATTTATAGCCGTTGATGAAAAGCTGCATAGATATTTGTATCCATGACTTCTTCATTATGAAAAGGAAAAGTATATTGCAGGGAATTTCGATGGAAATTTTGATACTTACGAAAATATTTAAAAATGTCCGCATTTTTTCATGCTTTATAATGAAAGTTTTTAAAGTTCATAAGGGATAACCAGTGTTAACCTAAAATTAATGAACTTTATCTGTCAATCGCAAACATTTGAAATAATTAAGTGTATATCAAAATACTCCTTAAATTTATTATTTTAGTACTAATAAAATAGGAATTATTTTATTTACAACTAATAAGATTTATTTTTACTCATAGAACATTTAAAAAATCAATAAATAGCAAAAATATTGTCGATAATATCACAATTTGGCCCTTTCGTCAAATATAAATAGCTAATGTAATAAGAAAATAACCTAAATGAGAAATATAAAAATGATGTTTGAACGCGATGCAATTTACTAATGAGAACGTTGACAGAAAGACACCGGGAGGTAACTAGGTCTTCGCATGTTCCGTAGATATCGAGTAACGTTTCGTCAAAGTAGAGTAGGCAACGTTAATGAGAGTATTAAAGAGCAAATTTGGTTTGGAATTGCTGGCAAACTTTACAAAATGTGCATGTCAAACGTCACAAAGGCTAGCTGATAGAGAAATTGGACGGGAACTCTTTACGCAAGGCAGTAAAACCGTTATCGCCACTGCACATTAATATTCATGCAGAGAAAGTGGCGAGTGAAACTTTAATGGGTGCTAATTAATTTATCTGGATCTGAGAATATCTACGTTATGGTTCATTAATTTTTAAATGGGATTCAATCTTAATTAAAGGAATTTACAGTACATTTAATACACGGAAATACAATAAATGTTTAAAAAACGAAATAAATGCGGTGCTAAAAAAAGAAGTCCAAATTTAAACGTCAGAATAGGAGAAGGGTGGGTGGATGACGTTAAAGTTTTCGGCTTTCAATTAGAAGAAATTGAATATACCAGTAAGGATAAGAAATATAAGACATTAGCAAAGGAAGTGTCAACAAAGATAAAAGGATTACTGAGTGGTGCGTTAGTTAATGACGTAAAGAAAAGTGTCGGAAGCCCTATAGTGTAGCATTGTGATCTTCATTGGTTATCAATCTAAAGTTTGGCTTGTAGAAGCACTTAGAGCCATACTAACAACTACCAGCCTCGTCACATCTTTGTAGTTTTAAACTCAGACATGATCCACAACATGCTTCTCATACACTACCCTTAAGCCACCGTTAGAGTGCATAATAAACTCTCAATTGCGTGGTGGTAGTGACTGGATATTTATTTTTTAAATAATCAACCTATAATATGCAATAATCTTTTGATATGAATGACATATTTAGAACATGCAACAAAAGCAATGAATGGCAATGAAAGGGGAATGAAGATTCTTGAAGGAATGCGACTCAAGGGCAGAAAATGGAGCGCAATGAAATTTAAATGATCACACTTATAAGTTTGCATCGAAATGTTTCGCACTTATAGAATATATTATTTTCAAGGTAATGATAGTTACAACTGACCAAGCATTCAAACGAATGCTATCAACCACAGTGAAGAGCTCAATTACGCGCGAGTGAACTCAAACCGTGAAAGAAAACTAGGAAAGATATGCTCCATAAGTCTCATTTACACTCCATGGGTCAGTTCGAAGAAAAACGAGATGCTTGGATCCTCATTGTGTTCCGTGTTTTTTTTCTGGTATCATCACTGGATAGGTTAATTTCACCATGACAATAATTTTATTTAGTTAAAGGTGTACTTTGTAATGACATCCGATCGATGTGTCTTGAGAACAAAAAAAAATGAGATTGCTCCTTTCGTTGCAGTAATTTTGCATTCAAGGAGCGTCCGCATCGAAGAGGAGCTCTCTTCTCTAGTAACCACTCAAAGTTTCCTCATTAGATCGGGGGATCCTAATTTAATTCAAGTTGCACCCAGGCTTGGCAAAAAAAGCTCTAAGAACAGAAGTGGAGGCAAGGGGATGAATTACATATACACCCTTTTCCCTGAGAGAGGGAGAGAGAGAGGGTGAGAGAGAGACAGAGGGAGGGAGGGAGGGGGAGAAGTGGGGGGAGGAGGAGAACCCTATTAACTCGGTGCTCTCTCGAGAGAGGAAAATAGAGAAAAGGCCACGGGCGCAGATGCTCCAGAAAGAGCTTAGTTTTCTTGAAAGGCCTTTGGAAGAGCGAATCCGTACGTGACCGGAAAATTTACTTTTGTTATTCCTTTAATCACTCTTTTGGTGTAAGTGGATGTGTTTATTTCGCGATCAGTGCATAATTTGATGGTAATTTACGCATGGATTCTTCGTCTTCGTAAAAATATATCATTAAATGCGATTACAAATCATAAGTAAGTCATTCAATTATGTTAATATCCTTTAGGCAACAGGAAATATTTGCTTATTATTTAAGGTCCCATACTTTGAACTCTGAGAAAACTTTTGATTCATATCTCTAAGTTTGGCATGTCTTGTTATCAATTCTTAAATATCTTTTTATCGAAAATTTCTTTTCCCGCCCTGTACTGCAATTTTTTCGAATTGTATTTGAATGAAATTTACATGCCAACAAATCGTGACGTCAAATCAATCCAAGCATAGGATTCAAGACCACTACGCCCGAAATTAACCGTAAACCAGTATGGAAGGATTGAGGATCATGATTAGCTTTATGATTATTTAGCGAATAAAGTATACATAACCTTCTTTATTTGCTATTAATACGTTGACGTATGACTAAAATATCCTAGTTAATGTTGACACTATTTATTGTGATCATCCTAGTCAATTTTTAGTTCTATTCTTCGTCTGATGAATTCCATAAATTGATTTCTCATTTAGGTAAACTATTTGAATCATGGAATTTATTCATTGTAGTACTTATCACTTTTAGTACTTTCATCAAATATCCAGTTTTTATATCAAATTTTTATTTCACTGAGGGATCGTGGTAGCCGAGTGGGTAGAGTACTTTGTTACTTAACGGGGTCCGGGTTTGAATCCCGGTGAAGCCTCTGTACACTTCCGGCGTGGACTCAAGCTGAGTTATTTTCTGGGTACTAGACTTTCCTCGGAAGCCGTACGTGGTACAGGGAAAGGAACTGGGTCCCCTATCCGATTCCTCTGTCAGCTCTATCCTCACCTAACAATTCAATCTTCGAATTGAATACCGTGATGGTGGTTATTTTATTAAACATAATCCCTGAAAGAAAGTGGAATTTAAAGAAGGAAAGGAATTTGTAGTTTCTTTGATAAAATGAGGTAGAAGCTGCCTCATAGCCCTCATTCTACACCAAAGTTATTATCAGGTTTCACAGGAATCTACCTGCGATGTTCATGTAACCTCTTAATAATTATTTTGTTTATTTTGCATATTAACACTGTATCCTTAATATGCTCCGGAGTTTTCTACTCTTGATCTGATGAACTCTCTTAAAATATGTAGTGGCGTATGAATTCGTTTGAGAATTATAATTCTTCATTGGAATTACCACCAACCAGTGCATTTTTCATTTTCAACTTAATAGTCACTAATATAAAAATAATGATCCGTATTTGACAATTTAATGTTAGAAATGTAAATGATAGATCAATTTTCTATTTACGACACATTAAAACTATGAATTAAAATAGTAATAATATTTTATGCAATAATCCTCCTATTTCATTCTCTTAATTTGAATATGAAGAGCGGTAAAAGCGTCAGATTTCAGTATAAATTGTCAACGTAGGGGCAGGAAATTTTTGCCGTGCTGTGACATTTCCCTATGTCAAAATGTGGCAAATTAACGTTTTCTACTTTTCGTTTATAGAAAAACCTATTTCTTCTGTGCTTGGGAAAACGTCAGATGAACGATTATTTCTTTGTAACGTTACGCTGACACTAGCTCATGGTACTTGTAACTGGATGACTTGGCTTTAGTCCAAATTGAGGGCGATGAGAGAAAAGATTGGTGTTAACGCATCGGCCTCAAGGCGCAATATGACTTGGCAGTTTTGTTTTCCAGACGTTTTGAGACCCTCGCCCCATCGTTCTCAATCCATCCTCAGTCCTCGTTAGAGCAGACGCTGCATCTCTCGCTGCACATTTGATCGCTCGCATTAAGCTCTCCCGTCCACCTCCCCCCCACAGCGGAGAAGCTCCCCTCTCCAAGGGACCAGCTCATATCGACTCCTTAATTATTTTCTCACCAATCCCTCCGGCGCAAAAAAATAAATATATAAAACACTCCGCTAACCCTGAGGAGTGAAATACAGCGACGACGCCGGGCGTTTAATTTATTTCCGAGGAAAAAACCGATGGAGT
>WURS02027642.1:0-11720 GCA_011762765.2 Rhinocypha anisoptera | reverse complement strand
AACCGGGTGGGGGAGGACGAGGAGGAAGAGGTGGTTCGCTTAGGGATAGGTCGATAAGAAGGAGAGGGGAGAGAGAAAAAGAGAGAGATAAGAGAGTTATCACCAGAGGGAAGCCGACGAAAGGCGAGGATGTGGGGAAGGACAAGTCCTTGCCGTATAAATAGATAGAAAAAACGGAGTTTGCGAGGAGTCGTGCTGGGAATACCTATATGGCCGAGATGGAGATAAGAAAGATAGAGCATGGAGGTGTGAATCGTAGGGGGAGAGGAAGTGGGGGCGAGAGAGTACGAGGCAACAAAAGCGGCACTTTTAATGTCCTAGAATAAGCGGGCTGAATGGGAAGGGGCCGCTACAAGGGTCTCCATATTTCGGGGTAAACTACGATATATTCAATTCTGGCATATCATGAATCGTTTTCTCTCTCTCGTTTTCATTCAATTCAGTTTTCGCCACCCTTGATATATTTGTCGATGTTTGCAAAAAAGTAACTACTGAGATTTATTTCATACTCAATTATTCCAGGATAAAAGTATTTTTAACAGTATTTTAAAATAAATTCAACTGTCGGCGAGGTACTTTTTTGGAATCTCGACCTTATCGAAATAAAATAAATTAAGTCACACACATTTCTGTGGAAATAAACATAGTGCGTTTTATTTCGACAGTAATTAAAAAAAGTGGTCATCACTTGTCCCATACAATATACAACCTACTTATATGGTTTACATACCAAGTAATTCATTCTTCAACTGTACGGAATACAAGTAAGGTTACATGATACTCTGAAAATCTATAGAGTAAGAGTAAAATCTATAGATATTTACAGAGTAAGATATATAAGTGTTGAAATGTTTTTCTCAACTATTTAGTAATGTAAGTAATTCCCAAATGTCGATACTTTTAAAGGAAATCCTTGCAATCTATTAATCAATCCTTTTTCCTATATGCATAAGCAGTAGGCATGCAAAATGTGCTCACATAAATTCTGAAAACTTATGAGAAACAATATCTCTGCCCAATCAAATATCATTCTCCTCATTACCAATCGGTTATCATGTTTCCGCGTTATATAATAATAAGTTCCTTATTACTACTATCACTTTTTTGTGACATTCTTATCCAAGGTTGTCATCAATTCTCTCCTCGAGTAGGCATCCTTCGCCAGGAAAATTCTTCTAATGCCCTTACTCCTATGTCCAGTTTCTTGACTTGCTTTCTTCAAGTCCAATAGCTGAAGTGAATCTTCTGGCAAAATAGCTGAAGTTCTCTACCTAATCTTAATTATGCTATAGTAATAACATATATTTATTTCCTTCTATATTTCGACTATTATGTTCCAACTATTATATTTAATGCCTTCTATATTTTGAAAGACAAATTACTACTATTTACTGTTGATTAAAAAATCAAATAGCCAATACTTAATAATGATTTAGCCGGTATTTTAATTATTCCTCAATATTGTAATACTGGACTGATTGGTCCTTTCCATTCACTTGTTTTCTAGGAAAGATTTCAAGCTAAGAATCTGGAGCTGATGAAGCTCTGACATTATTTCTTTCTTTCCTTCGTTCTGATTGGCATGTTTTTTTCACTAATGAATAAATTTTTTCCCTATTGGAGAATTGAGAAATTCTACTTGGTTGTTCGAAGCAAATCATTCACGTTCTGTCAGTATAATTAAAGTTAGGAACAATTTTTTGTTTTTGTATCCATCATCTGCTTGCTTAATCTCTTGATATTACGAACGGCCTTCATTCCTCACACACCTCCCCCAAATCTGTCCCAATAATATCTTCGACGATTAAGTGTTTTACGCTACTGCTTGAGCAGATAAGTAAGCAATCTAGGATTAGTTTCGGATAAAAAAACTGACACCCATCAAGGTCTCTTGCGTAGTCACAACCAGCAAATTTTTTTGTCTGCTCCTAGTTCCGGCTTTCTTTCCCGCCTCGTTCCGCCGGTCCTTTCTTCCCCCGCGCTCTGTAAACGGCTACTCCCTAGTCTGTGGCTCTTCTTCGCGGCCACTTCATCCCCTCCGCCCCCCGACTTTTCTCCTTTCCTCTTTCACGCAGCACCTCGCGTCCTCTCATCCGCAGAGACGTCCGGCGGCGGAGCCGGGGGCATCATCGTCAAGTCGGAGTCATCTCCGGGGGGCGGAGGCGGTGGCAGCGGTGGGGGCGGCGGAGACTCGGGGGCAGACGGCGGGGCGGATGACGGAGGGGGCAAAGGCGGTGGCGACGGCAGTGGGGGAAAGGCCAAGAAGCGGCAGCGGAGGCAGAGGACGCATTTCACCTCACAGCAGCTGCAGGAGCTGGAGGCGACGTTCGCGCGGAACCGGTATCCTGACATGAGCACGCGAGAGGAGATCGCCATGTGGACCAATCTCACGGAGGCCAGAGTCAGGGTGAGTACCGATGCCTCGCGGCCACGATGGCAGCGTGCAGTGACTTGAACGAGGGAGAAGTACGCGATGAAAGTTTTCCCTATATTTCAATAACTCGCTTACACTAGAGAACATATTACAGTCCACATTCTATAAATGCTTTTATAAAACATCAAATAAGCGTTATAGAATGAAGCGGTCAGATGTGATATGGTGGAAACGACCCATAATCAAATAAATAAGGATATTTGCAATTTGTACAAAAACAAAACTTCATCTTTATTTCCAACTAGTTTCGGCGTACTACACCATAATCAAGTACTACGTATTATTATCAAAACTAGTCGGAAATAAAAAAAAGTTTTGTTTCTGTGGAAATTGCAAATAAACTAATTTATTGTATTGGAAATCATCACAAGCATCCGCGTAAAATATGCTAAAAATTAATCATACGAGGTGAAAAGTCTTCTCGGATTTATAAGCGAGATAGGGTGTTTTCAGCCGATGTTTGGATGGCTGAATCAGCCACCTTAATCAGAAAGATTAAAGAGCCAACCATCGAGTCATCGGCTGAAAGCATCTTGAACCTGCTGGAAGCCTGCGGTAACTTTTTTCACGTCACTCGTCCGGATAACACCAAATCCTTCTCATGAAAGGAAACACTGCAATTGCACATAAAACGTTTAATGCAAAACGACCCGGTTTACCCGTACAACACAGTATCTTTGGGTGAACATACCTGTTAGTTTCACCCGAAGATGCTGTTATACGGCAATACCTGGTCGTGTTGAAATAAACCTTTTACGTGGAATTGCAGTGTCTACTTTCAAAATTTTCATGGTGAGAGAATTTCACCAAGTCAAGCCTGAAAAGATTTCTGTACCAAATCTTCCATTAATAATATAAAATATAGCCTATTCCCAATGAAGTTAAATCTTCTTATTCAAATGTTAACCTCAGGTGTTTACCTTCTACGAGGAACATTCAGAACCGACAACTCATTCAGGTCCAATATTTAATATGAGTGGAATGAATATGAGTTTCCAATATTTGATATGAGTTAATATGACTGGAAAGATATTTCATTTCCACTCTCAGTGGAAATTAGTAGTCTAAAACTGTTGTTAACATTTATACATTATTTATATGCACGTAATATGCCTATTTTTCGTGAATATTCTATTGAATTTTATTCATATACTTCTTGGCTCCAGCTTAGAGTTTCTCCTATTATTCTGAAAGCGTTTATCGTGCTCACATTATCATTAAAGCATTTATTGACCACTATTTGAGATTATACGACATTCCTAAGGACGGTGAACACCGCCAATCTGAAAAATTCAGTTAATGAACCCAAATATTCCTCCATTTTTCTATGACTTTATAACAAATTTTTCGCATAAATCGACGTTATTCCGTACGACATATGCTTGTCTAGGTATATAAATAACATTTATGTTGAATATATTGTTGTAATACTTTATGTTTTAATGGGAAAACTTTTAAATGTTTTATTTGAAAAAATTAAGGCTGCGGAATAATTCAAATATGTATTTATATTGGAGCATATAGATGTAACTTGGATGACTTGGTTAACCCCTTCCGCTGATAAACGGAATGTGCCATCGCGTGTGTCGCAATGTTGAAAGATTAGTGGAAGGAATGCTGTTAGAGTTGGCACCTAATAAGAACGAAAAAAATGAAAGGCCTGGTGAGATAAACTTTGGTAGAGCAATGGGAATGAGACAGTTAAAATAGTAAAAAGTGGCTTGGTAAATTACTGGAGAGATATGTGAAATGGTTTCAGCCGTAACTAGGTGGAATTTTTTCATCGTGCAAAATTAAAAAATCTATCAATTCCATTCCACATAAATAAATACACTTTCTTACTGTCTGTTATATTCGTATATGCACCTGATGATGCCACGCTGTGGTGAAACCTAGGTCGTGAAATCAAGTTTATTTATTTATGTGGAATTGCATTGTTGTGCTTTTTTAATTCTATACTGGATAGATATTAGATGCTCAAAGATAAAATTTAAATCTGAATAATAAAAATAATGTGAATCTTTACCATCACAAAAGTATATGAAAATGGTGGGGAGCTCAAGCATGTTATAGCGAAGGCAATTGTGATCTTGAAAAGAATGCAGGGGCGACCTTAGGCGATCTTTGAAAAATACACTACACCAATAAAATTTGGAAGCGGGTTTTAAAAGTGAATTAAATGTTTCAGGTAACAGTTAAAATAGTGATTATGCGTATCAAATGTATTTTTATTGAGAATACTTTCCGAGTTGTTATAATTTTTACTTCACATTCTCCCAGATGAATTTTCCCCCTGATTTTTTATCTGGCCTTGAGAGTGTGAGGAACAGCGAATACTTGAAAAGAAAAATCATATCTATCCATGAAACTTTGCCCCTCAGAGTCTTAAAATCATATATATCCATGAAAAGTTTCCATTTAGAGTCTTAATAAAAAGCCTTAGTTTTATAGTTGATAAAATATAATTATGTACATGGTATATCTCTGCTTCTTCAAAACTAGAACAAAATGAAAAATAACTGACCTACCTAGGTAAAACTCTGACCAAATATATTCTTTTGAAAATAACTGGGTTTCCTATATTTTAAATATAAAATATATTCTCCTAAATTTACCTCTATTGAAATTGAATCATGTCTTAAAAATAAAATAACTCAGAGTGTTAAGTAGTTGTAAGAAATTATATGCATCTACATATCGCATTTTTTCTTGTGTCACTTCAAGTCTGTTAGCTATTAGGCTCTTCAGACCAGGATAAAGGGTACAAGGTATGGGAATGGAAGGTTAGGAGGAAGTTTAGGCTCACAAAAGCTTCTAAAAATATATTTCAACTGGTAAAACTTGGGATTATCTCTGATATACTATATAATTGGCTAAATTATTAAAATCAGTGAATAATTAATGGAAATGTATTTTAATTTAAGGGCAAGTTGCAGCTAAATTTTTGTCCAAAATTTATTTTCTAGTTTAAAAAAGTAAAATAATGGACATTTTGAAAAACATCCGTACGTTTAAAAAAATTGCATTTGCATTTGGGATTGATTGTGAATGTTTGGTGGTGGCTCACCCCTGCCACAAGACCTTGTGGCGGTTTGCAGTGTAATGCTTAGAAGTAGAAGTAGAATTGTTTCCATTTTAGTACACAAGCTAGACAGGTGGCAAATTAAATAAATTCTGTAATGCCAGAGCAAAAACAAAAGCTCCTTGTATGCTTCATAACTTTCTCTTATTTCTCAGTCTGATGGCACACATGGCCTAAAATTATTACTTTTCAGAAATCACTAATAGTAGTGTCCTCAGTAAAACTTAAACGAGCATAATCAGATCGAGAAAGGCCATGACCATTCTGAAGCAATGTTTGTAGCTCGAAGTTATTAGCTTCCCAATCTTAAATTTCATGAGCTCTTCCGTTGGAGTGCATTTAAAACCGATAGAGGTCTTAGTTTACTGGTTTCATTCGCGACCATTTTAACGACTACCTATATAACGCAGTTGAAAATAAAACTTGGGAGCTTTCAAAAGCAATTATCACCTTTTAAAATTGAAGAGCAGGCCATTAAGTTAATATCAAAAATAAAAACAAATGGCATCAGTTCGTGGGAAGACAAAAATATTTCAATTGCAAGAAAAAACATTTCGAACGTATTTTTTCTTGTAGAAACTTTCGCGAACTGATGGAAGAGGAAAGAATAGGGAGTGTGAGAATCCATAAGAAATTCAACGGGATAAAATTACCAAACCTGATCCAACGAATACCCCGAAACCACGGGCAAGGAGACGGCTTTGGGTGGCTGGAGGCGAGCAAAATTGAAACTAACGCATCGCAACGTTGAAACACTCCAAAGCTCGAAAATACTCCGAAAAATCCGAGGAAAATAAACATGATGGGATGGGCGGAGGGGTGTAGGGAGTTAACTGGAGGGAAGAAGGGCGGAGAGGAAAAATATTACGCGGAGAGAAAAGGAAAAACGAAAGAGCGTCGGGGGAAAAAGCGGAAATGGATGGAGTTGGAAGGGTTGCCGTAAAGTGGGGGAGACGAGGGGTGGCGTGGGAGAGGGAGTGACTTTGGAAGAAGTACTTACGTCCTACTGGATGCGCCGACGCGACCGCCTTCAGAGACGAGAGCCAAATCGCTACGCGCGCCAACTCCCGTCCTACTCTGAATGGGTTTGAACGTCTTCCAGATGCGAATCTCAATTACACACCCCCCACCCCCCTTCCCCCCACGACGGGCCATGGAGGGGGGAAACGGGAAGGCAGGGGCCACACACGTTGGGGCGGCCCACCCTCCACACCTTTTTTCCAAATCCAGCGTTCCTATCCCCACGCGCCAACTACCCTCACCCTCTTCCTTCGTCCCGGCATCCAAAAACATATGAACCCAACTCTTCTGGATCACCCTCTCTCCTCCAAAACTGTTTCCCGTCTCCCAAAAAGTCAAGCGCCAACCTATACGGGTCCCCCTTCCTCCCGACGCCCGGATATGCTCTTTCGTTGGCAACTTTTAACAAGCAGATTTTATGACGTCCCTTTCCCTCAAAGGTCGTTAAAAAATTTTCTGACAGTTTTCACATTAATTTGTGCGTCGTAAAGTCCTACTGAATTATTTTCCTAGGCAATTCCATTGCGTAATTAGTCTTTTCATATCGTAGTTCTCCGAATTTAAAGCTTAATAACAACATACATTATTCTTTCAAAAATTGAAGTGCAACTTCTGGTCAGACTTCAGGCGTATAATTTGTTATATTAGCTACAATATTTAACATGGCATACTTGATAACATCTTTCATTGAACCTTTTCCCTTTAACGTATTCTGAGAAGAGGAGTCTTAAGTCCTTATCTTTATATTTAGGACCATATGACGAAGCTTTGACGTCGAAACCTGGGTTGCTACCCATTAAAAGCTCCTGTGCAATGAACAACTGTTTTATCACTAAATATTGCTCTGTGCATTTGTTTAATTTTAATTATTCTTAAATTCTATGAAAAAATATGGCACACACAATCCATAATTTTCCTCGAATTCATTATTTGTTTGTTATTGTTTACAAGAGTAGGTTTTTTATACTGAAAAAGTTTAACAATTTTTCTTTGTTATCTAAAAACCATTTTGTCCTTCTTCAAATATATGTCAGACCCTCTCGATAATTTTCTTAAGCTACGGAGAATATATCCAAGGACACAGAGAAATGTATACTTTTCTATTCTCTCCTTGTTGTATCTCATCCCATCCTTCTCCGTCCTCTCACACATTCCCGTTGGTCTTCCTCCCCCACCCTTCTTTTCCTTTCCCACACATCTCTTCCACCCGCCGATTCCCCCCCACCCCCAATGCGACATTCTCAAAACCTCTTTCCCCAGCTCCCTCGTCGCGGTCCTTCAACTTTCAAACTGCTCACCTTCTTCACTCGCCTCAAAAGAAAAACAGGGAGCGAAGGAAAAATAGAGAGACAGAAAGACGATGAACATCTTCGGTCCTCGCCAACTGGAAGACAAATTCGTGTCGGGTAAACTTTTTGAGAAAAAAGGTTTTTTATGTGCGACGCAAACATATATTTCGATTTTCTAGGAAGGAACCTGACTTTTATTTGCTGTACAAAACGATATGATACTTTAGTTATTTGCTCCGTTGAATCTTAATGTCATATGACGCTCCTACGGTACATACAGCAATGAATACAACCGTTTATTTATAAAAATGCATAAGTGCAATACCTCAACAGAAGCTGCATTTGATTTCATAGAAAGGTAAAAGCATGTTCAAAATCTCGGACTTTATGTTAAATAAAGATCAAAAAAAGTGTCATACTCATAAAGCGTATTTTTCTACGGGGTATGCGACTTGGATACGCTGACAGCAGGGGAAATCTTTTATCAAGGATTTAGAGTGATCACATAAAAAATAATTAATAGAATATTTAAGAACATTTTTAAGGAATTTCCATATTCCAATTCCTTTATATTCTTCGTCCAATATCCATTTTCGAGGTCATTTCAACAGTACATACATAAAATTATTCAGTAAAATATTCTTAAATAGGTATAATGACTAAAAATTCCAGTAAATATATAAATACACTTAGTAATATGGACTAATTATAGTAACTAATACTGAATACTATTGAAATGTACAATTTTTTGATCCAGTTTCTTGAATGATAAAAACATTTAAGAATTATTATCCGAGTTTTACCAATTCAGAGATAATTTGCCTCGTTCAAGCTCAACTGGCAACCAGATTTTCATTTTAAATTAGCACTTTTCTACTAAAATTACAAGCTAAATACAAACGGCCTATTAATACAAGGAGAACGATAGAGAGATTACACAATGAAATACAAATAAGCATTCATGTATACGATGGAAAAGTATTAAGATGAGAATTATTTATTGTAAAGGGATGTCCACATTTCTCTATTATTTTTTACCAATTAGAAAGTAATTCCCTAGAGTCAGTTTTTGCTAGTAGTTACGAGAGTGACACTATAGTGCATGTTGTACAGCACAAATATATCAGAAATTTACCCAAGCAATTATTTTTCTGAAAGTACTTAACGATAGATACTTTCGTTTTTAATAAATTAATAAGAAGTGATGATTTTCTTTTTCGAAGTTTATTATGATTTCACAAGCGCGGTCTTTGGTAAAAAATAATATAGACGGTGTACATACTGATGCATTATACAAGTTCAATTTATAAATGTTAACAAAAATTCCAAACTAAGTTTCTGTAACCGATGAATAGGTAATTCTGGTCTTCGTAGTTTCACTCCCTCTGCGACTACAAAAAGCAACTAAACCATCTACATATGAGAACGTAATTTAATCTCTAAGGAATGCTATCAATTGCGTCATTAAAACTAAAGCCACGCTTTTTTTATATCCATGTCACTAAAGACAGATCCTTTTTGCTGTAAGCCTATTCATGATGTGATTCCATTATTCAGCCTGAAGATATGAAAACTCTTAACAGCGATAGTGATAGTTACTATGAAGGAGTAGTGACTTGAAATGAGTCTCCAAAAAAAACGTACACACCCAACCGCTAGGCATGCTATTGTGTTCCGAGGCTATTAATGTTGTACGCATTGAAAAAATCACTTCTTGGCGCGGTGTAAGAGATGTGGTTTGCAAACGAATGAATTCACCGAGCCTCCGCCAGCATTCACACGGAATCTGACGATCCACACATTTCGCGCTTCCGGGTAAAAATCATTCAAGGTATAATGTGCCTTGAGATATGGCAATGCCGAGCAAATAGCGTCGGGAAAGGCGTATATATATAGAGAGAGAGAGAAAGAGAGAGAGGAAAGGCATAAAGTTACAGGGTGGAGGAGATGGGGAAAAATGGAGACTAGGGTGGTTGGTCGAGCATTGCCTGGGGGAAGGGAGGGAGGGCACGGATGGTGAGGGGCAAAGGTAAACAGAGACCCCGCAAGTGCGCCCACACAGAGGCTCTACTGTCCTATACTCCGAACCCGCCCCGCCTAGGACCCCGACCGGCACTCAATAAAACCCACCGCCACTTCAAACCGACACTCCTAGCCACAAAACTCGACGTTTCTCACTTGTCCAAACGCCCGTAAAAAAAGACTCGACTTTCAATTCCATTCGTTCTCTTCCTGCCTCTCAACCACAGTCGCCCACCCTGGAAGCGAAAACACAAGACGAGCGGCTTGTGACGATACCGGGAAGTTTTCTCAGGAAGCATCTAATGTCGGCATGGAGTGCCGGAAAACGAGGGTGACTAGTTTTTTTTTTGACGTCCCTTCCTGTTGACCTTTCCACGTAGTCTTCATCTTCCCTGAAATGTGACTGGAATTTTTTTAAGCACAAATATCTAGTTTTGGGGCGTTCATTCTATGGTTGGCTACTTCTTCGTTTGATGCAATCACTTGTTTTTAGTTAAATAATTAATCGTTCCCGCAGGAATTATTTTTTATAATGATTTTGATACAAATTTCTCTCAATCACAGTATTTATAAATCTTTCATTATGTCTTAGTTTCCTATTTATATGCCCCTATGCATTAAAGATTGTCCCTCACCATTACATTACATTGCATACGCAGCAACTTCCCTGCCTACCCGCCTTACCGTTCAAAACAAACAGCTTGAATGCTGACACCGGAATTTGGAGAACATAAAATTGATTTCGATAATGTCAGTACAAATATAATCCTCAATAACTTCACCTATGAAATCCTCTTTTGGAACGAGCGAGCCTGCAAACCGGACAACAATGTAGTCAGTGGTCACATTTCCCTTATTTTCCCTAACACATAAATTAAACTAGAAAATAGTTCACATAAAGGTTATAAATAATGACTTAACAATGTCTTAATTGAATTCATTGACGGCTCGCTCGTATGAGAATGGTCTGCGTGTTGATGCAGGTCGTATATGTTTGACGTGCTGCACGAGGGAATACGATTGATGTCAATTTACGGCTGAACTATTGACTGTACGTGTTTAATATTGTGAACCTATTTTCTTAGTTTACTTATAGAGAATACAGTTATGTTTTTAAATTTAATCTACAGACAGTATTTCCTAAGTTATATCATTTGTCAGAAAAAAAATTTCATTAGTTAATAAATTTACACCATTTCCACTTTCTTCTGCATTAATTTCAATATTCAGACGAAAAATTGACGCTATCGTAAACTTACATATTTCCAATAAAATTTTTTTTCACACCAAATGAATGCGGTATAAATTAATAATTTCACAAAGTTTTTCGTTTCGCACGTTTATCTCATACTTAAAAAATATAATCTTTTTAATTACTTTTCCTGAATTTTTATGCAGTTTTGGATTTCGGATTGAAAAAGGATTTATGTCAATGTCCTCATTCAACCAAAAGTTCTACGATGTTGAAAAAATGAAAGTACAATTTTACCTCACTGTGCGGCGTCGGCGCAGGTGAGGTCACGGGGCGGAAGAGGGGCAAAGCAGAGCGAGGGTTGGGTTGAGTTGTGCTGTGCTGCGTTGCGTTGTGTTGTGTTGGGTTGGATTGGGGGGTTGGAGGGGGTGTGATTCAAAGGGGATGTGCACACAAGTGGAAAGCAGACTCTCCTTTCGCGAGCAACATTCGGGCCCACCTGATCCCTCTTGCCAGAGAGGTGTAATGGCACGCCCCTGTCCTGGATTCGACTTGACGGCCCGCACCTACGCCGACGACCTGTCTCTCCCTCCCCCTCCCTCCCCCTCTCTCCCTCTCCCCCCCCCCCCCCCCCCCCCCCCCCCCCCCCCCCCCCCCCCCCCCCCCCCCCCCCCCCCCCCC
>WURS02027632.1:0-11721 GCA_011762765.2 Rhinocypha anisoptera | reverse complement strand
ACACGGAGGACCTTTCCCGGAGTGAAACCCGAGTACTTTTCACCCAGAGTATTCGCCGGGAAAACACCAGACCATACATAAGTAAAGGATACGTTTGCGGAAAGAGCCTCTTCCCAAATATGTGTGATGTTTCTGAACGAGGCTGATGTGCTTCTGTGTATATACGAAAAGGTGATTTAACAAAACAAGGAAATGTTCGCTTAGTATTAAAGGCACGTGTTGCACGAGTCAAAACGCAATCAATTCCGCGTTTGGAACTTATGGGAATCCTTCTTATTGTCCAAACTTCTAAAATTGGTGTTCGATAGCATATCTGAGGCTGTAAATTTAACTCGCGAATTGGCGTGGACAGATTCTATTACTTGTCTTACATGGTCAGACACTCCATCCCAACGTTTGAAAATCTTTGTTGCTCATCGTAAAATAAAAATCATGGAAAATCCAACTACTATGACTTGGAATCTCATCAAAATGCAGAGTAATGCTGCAGATTTAGAAAACAAGGTTGTTTACCTAGGAAACTCTTACTTCAAAAATTTTGGTGGCATGGACCTGCATGGCTATCGGTACCCTTTGCTAATTAAAACGTAAATTATTTCAAAACAACTGAATTAAATAAATTATCGTATATAAAGCATCTCCCAGATTCCCCCCTTAGAGTATCTGTGGAGACTGATTAGGAATTCATCAGCTAGTCACTCTTTGAGGTGTAATTTGTTAAGAACGGTGGCGTATTGTCTGGCATTTGTTTGTGACACAAAGGTTAAATCAAATCTTCGCTTCAGTGGTCCTCTCAAAATAAATGAAACCAACTCGGCACTGTTACTTTGCACTCGATTGACTCAACAATGTCACTTAAAAGAAGGATACATATCGATTAAAAAGAGTTTTATCTTGTTCAGGTCGATTCCAAACCATAGTGATCAACCCGAAGGTTTTTATGTAAAGTGAGGGTAGAGCTCACCTATAAATAATCCGACGGCGTGTGGAAATTCACACATTGGGGTAGAAGGCCCAGTTATAACGCTTATATCCCTTCTTTAATACATATGGATGTTTCAGGTTTAGTGGGTGTCTTCATAATTCGAGTTTTTTCTTATAAAAGACAGCATCTATTGCTACTAACTAAAAGTAGTCATCTAACTCTGCTGATCATAGACTACTATCACAATGTGTAGTTACACGTAGTCACAGCTACTTTATATTATTTGTTGAGTTTTTAATTTTGGATTATCTCTGCCCGAAGTGTAATCTGACAAAAGATTTATAAATGAATTTCTTGCTTCAAATTACGCTGCTCTCCTAAAGTACTATTAATGGGAGACGTGCCATCATCTCGTGTACAACCTACGCGTACGTTGGTACACACAGGAATTGACTTTGCATGACCATTCCTAGTAAAAGAATCCTCGCGAAGGAATGCGAAACAACAAAAGCCGTATATTTGTTTGTTAATTTTCTCAGCAACTAAGGCTTTTCATTTAGAAGTAGTGCCTATTCTCAACAGAGGTCTTTATTTCAGCTTTCGACGGATTTGAATCTCGAAGAGGTCTCTAAACAGAGGTTTACACTGACTGTGGGAAAAAGTTTGTTGGTGCAAATATGTATTTGACCGGAGTAAAAAACAGTTTCGAATGATAGTGTTATATCGGATAAATAATCTATCAGAAATATAACTTGGCACTTAAATCCCTCGAAGGACCCAATTTCGGCGGTCCAGGCAAATATCAAATTTGCGAAAGGTCTGTTCAAAAGGATTGTCGGTAGCCAAATTTAAACATTCGAAGAATTATCTACGGTCTTTTACATAATTGAAGCGGAATTAAACTCCAGACCACTAGGCGCATTGCCATCTGATCCCAAAAAATTGGAAGATTTAACACCTGGGTATTTTCGGATTGGACAAAATTGTTAGCTCTCCCTGATCCAAGCCTTTCAGATGTTCGAATCATTCGTGTAACTCGATGGGAATTAGTGAGACAAATATCACAGCACTTTTGGAATCGATGAACAAATGAATATCTATCAACATTACAATCTCGGTCAAAATGGATACTGGAAAATCAAAGCTTAGCACCAGGAGATTTAGTTATCCTAAGGAAATAAAGCACTCCTCCGCAACAATAGACTTTTGCTAGGATAATTGGCGTTCATCAGGGAACTGATGAACGAGTGTGCGCGAGTTTGCACATTCCAGACAGCGTTTGATATCCTTAAACGACCAGGTACCAAACCGATCAAATAGTCTGTTTAATAGTTAAAAACTTGTTATTTATTCTCATCCTTGTTTTTTTCGTTTTTTTTTTCATTTTCTTAATATTGCGTGTTCATTAAAAAATTGGTATTTCTTCGCGTGACTTAAGGAACGATTGTGCGGAACAATTCCTATCCGTGGCCTACCTTGGAAATAATTGATATTCATATCGAATGAAATTCAATAAAGATCAGTCGCATTATTTTTGGAAATTGAAGAAAATAACTACGGGAACCTTATTCGCTATTCACCATAGTCTGAATATCTCTTAAACGAAGCATTATAATATGGGTGCCAAAGTGCTCAAAATCCGTTTGGAAAATACTCCAGAAAAAGTAAGTGGTGTTAGCTATATTTTGTCTTTTGCTGAGAGTAGGTGACAGCAGGTTAGTACAGATAAATGTATGTACTGTACTGTCTGAAGTCAGTCCGTGAAAAATATCACGCTGAATGGTTGAAATATTATTATTACCTGCATGCCATCGGTTTAGCGAATATCTATTTTTTCCAAATTCTGGTGATTTCGACCTATTCCGACAAGACGAAAGGGGGTCGTGGTCCCTCTATCCACCAGCGCTGAATCTGAGTAAACCGGGCTCTTTTCAGCAGACCGCATTTATAATCAACTTCTTCGCTTTTCAACCATATTCGAATTATCTCTTAAACGATGTTTCCTAATATGGTTGCCAAAATGCTAAAACTCCGTTTGGAAAAATAAGCCCGCCAACATCATAGCACTATATTTCAACCGATGTGGACTTAAGTGGACGAATCACTTAACATTAGAAAGATCACCTCGTTGCCGAGGGTAATCTTAGAAAATTCGTTAAAAGAGAATAATCTCGCTACGATTAGCCTCAATAAACAAGAAAGAAATTTCCATCTGATTCCATAGTGTTTAACTAAAAAATAGCAGGGATTTCACATATTATTGCCACCCAGGTTTCATTTATTCTGAAATCTGGGACATTTTTTAAATAAAAAAAATTGGGAAAAAAGATTTTACACTTTTCCATTATCAAAAAAAGAGAAAAATAAAGTTTTTCTTAGCTTTGCTGAAATCACTTCTTCTGCCTAACATTTCCCGGAGACATGAATCCGTGAAATCACCCAGAAAATGACGAGGAAGGTCCTTTTCAGTCTCCAGCGTGAGAGTTGATGTGCGTCCTGTTCACCTTGGTGAAGTATGAGGTTTATCCTGTGGGATTTTAATAAAACCAAAATCTTAGTCACCACATCTTTGAAGTATTAATCGTTTTTTATAGTTAATTTTTAAAAAATTCTCTTTCTTAATTAACATGGAATTGTTCATGTATATCCAACGTTTTAAGAAATAACTACAAGCTATTATAAACTTGCCTGGTGGGTCGACTACTTGGTATATAATATTAAATATTATTATTTCACTTAGGGAAAATGAGCGCATGAATTGAGCGAAGAGAAAGAGGTAGAAGGAGAAAAGAATTAGGAACTAAGTGATTACAGTGAGAGAACGAGAGTATCAGAGAAAGACCATGAGTTGGTGTTAGAGAAAGAAAGAGCTAGAGAGGGTTGATTTTAAAGGAAGTTGGATATGAAAAAAGCGGAAAACCCAGGACGTATGGAGGTATGTGGCCGCATCCTAGAGTAAATGAGTGAGCTGAAAGGTTGAGTTACGAGGAAGGAAGGCCAGAAATGATGGGGCATGGTGGTCAAAATATTATGGATTTCCCCCCTCACAATATTCCAATAAGTGTTTACTAGAACACTATAGGCAAAATAAGGTTTCAATACGTCAATGGTGAAAGAATTGACATTCTGATATTCCAAAAGTATGACCTTTCGGTTTATAAACGAGCACGAAGTACCACACCCCAGGCGTCCTAAGACAGAACTGTTGATGCACAATAAAAGAATGTGCTTGCTATTAAAGAGTTAAAACTAGAAGCATTAACGACCGACGAAATGATAATCTCAAGGGATAAAGCAGGTTACCCGATTATTATCATCACATAACGGAATCATTTAGTAAATTTTACCAATTGTTTGACGTACTTTATATGAATGATGTAATAAATCTTCTAAGTTAGCATTAAACACCGGATTCTGAAACATTTGAGTAGAGAGCTCATTAAATAAACGATTCTTTCATGTTTTATCATCATAAAGAAAAAATTATTAATTATCCATAATCTATTGAAATAAAATTTATAAAATGTGAAGGTTTCCTGTGACATACATTATCATCATCGGGATGTTGTGCTTTAATTCGGATAATACCCTCTAGATATAAGTCAGAATAAAATATAATTAGCAAAAGAAATCAATAAATAATATACACAGAAGACGTCTAGAAATAGACATTCCAGTTAGATTAAAAGACCCATCATGCACTTGCCTGCAGAGAAGTGGTCCTAGAATATCAATAGACGGCTGAAAGTGTCCTGGTCCTTCTACAATATAGAGATGATCTGAGGATGGTGAAGGAAGTGGGAAGGCCAATCTCTCTGTGACCGAAGGTAGTAGAATTAAAGGTGTTGCACTCGAAGGAGACAGGCTTACACGCAGGATGCGATGACATTAGGTTCACATCACCATTCACTTTGGGTAAACACTAACACCACATTAACTAGATCGTCGTCAATGTCTTCACAATGATATGCACGTTGTGTACTTCTGCGATAACCGGGATTAGGAAGTAGAAAGACATTGGGAAGCTATAGTGTGTGAGTGGTGGGCTCTAGAAGGAGGTGAATCCGGTAATATAGGGTGCCTTAGAGTTCGTAAGATCCGTAGTTGGCTGGAAAGGTTGAGGGTTTCCAGCGATAAGGAGAAGTGTAAAATATCTCTAGGGACACAAGTCCACTTGGGGAAGTGAGGTAGTGGTCAATTAAGAGTTCACATGCCACTTGACACGTTAGTCTATACTCGTCACCACTAAGTCCTCGACAGTCTTCGCCACCATTTAAACACACCTCACCAACTCCTGTAGTTATAATGGAATTAATAGTCAAAAACAGTCCTCCGCATCCATGATGCTCTTGAAAAATGACATTGTCGTCATTTTTTCAACGGATTATGTTCTCACATGAGTAACTTTTGCATAATTTTTGCTTAAATCAGTAAAATTCAAAGCGGATAACACACACCACCATTCTAAACTCCATTCGATATTTCTAAGTCCACTGTCCTCGAAACGTTTGTGCCGATGCTTTTAGCATCAAAGACCTTAATGGCTCACTGCGACTTCTGTACTTTTTTTCACTCCCTAACCGTAATCTATCGACGAGACATCCACCATACTATTAATAAGATGTTTATATTTTGAAAATGTACATCCTGCTCTGTCTCGATAGACGAACACCGCGAAGGTGCAGTCTGAACCACAGTTGTTAAATGAAAGAAGTAGGTGTCGTGTATTGCGGCCACTTCACACATGAACTACCCCATGCACAGTAGAATTCTGTCAATTTTTCACCACGAAAACTATTACTTTCCTGCAATAAAACTCATTTATGTCATAATATTAGATATATTCAATTAAAGATTCAATCAATTGAAAGAAGTTTTCAAACCTTTGTGAAAACTATTTAATAAATTAAGAAATTAAATAAAAATACCAATTTTTGCTTTCCAAAGGATTTGACAGAAAGGCAATAATCATGCACTTTCACAGAAATATTTCTGCTATCTCTCTCCAAAATCTAAATTACAGAAGTCCTGCTCCTACGACTGATCACCGAAGGATATCACGCCGAATAAACGAGCATAATTTCAGCAATAGTAGTGAAAATGTTTTCCACGCGAGTAAAATTTAATAAATTATTAACATTGTCAAATAGATAGGTGAGAGCGTAAAATTAGGTAGATATTCCCCATATATTCACTGTTTTGTGAACATATATGTGGGGACATTTTTTACCACGAATAAAAATGCATCCATTCAAGATATTTGACAGACGTAAAAAAAACCAATACTTCAAGGAAATTCATTTAAATGATGAGTACTTAGACGAATATAAATCAACAAAGGGGGCAGAGCCTAGTAGACTACGAAGCTGAAGGTTCCGGATGTCGCCGGTTCGAGTCACAGTGACGACGAAAATTTTTTCTTGCCCAAATTGCACAAATGTTTGGGAGAAGCACCTACAATTTCAATACACGCTACCACTGGTAAAAGGCACTATTAGGCACTGATGGCGCAGATCAAGAGGACAGGCACGGCATCAACCGCCATAGACACCGGCAAAAGTGATGGTATTTCTCCATAATTAAAAAAAAAAGTCTCAACCAGTTGCAATGTGTAGTGGAACTTGGATAATTTGAAATTAGAGGGACCATTAAAAAAATTTGAATTATCCAAAAATTAAAGTAAAAAAAAAGGTTACAAAAATTACCCTTAACTTCAAGATTTAACAAAAACTTTCATTCTTTAGTCATTATTCTTGTATATAAATCTTAGAACAAATTCCATTTACTGGTTGTCAAAAAGTTAGGCCATTATTTCTTAACATTATTTAAATACAATATTCTAGGGCCAAAAATATTAGAATTAAAGACAACTTCGAATTATAGTAGTTTGAATTATCTATTTTCCACTGTATTACATTATATTCAGGTACAGAATGAGACCAAATGCTGATTTATATACCATTATATCCAGGAAGAAAGGAAGTAGGTTGAGGTGAGAGGTGGGGAAGAAGGTTTAAGTGGGAGAGGGGTGAAAGGGTTAAGGCAATGGATATTAAATGTGGAGATGTATTTATCTTAACCCTGCCCCCTTCACCCTTCCCATACTTAAATCTTATCTCCAATCTGCACCTCACCCTACTTAAAATAAAACCAAGATGAGGATATTGTTATATTCAAATTGGCTGACTTTGTAATTTAACTTTCCTTTTCTGGTGTAATACATTATGGAAATAATAGAAATTGCTGTTTTTAGAATTTCACAGTTGCATTCTGTTGGCCATCACCTTGATGTCCGGTTGCTAAGCGACAGAGAGCAGCGCAAAGTGGACCAGATGCACCTCCTAGAAATGCGGAGACAGGCCAGTAAGCATCTTAGCCAGCAGAAGAAACATGCTAGTCTTCAGAAACGCCAACGATCAATCTCTCATGGGGGAAGTCAAGAAAGTATCGACACAACTCCACAATTAGTCGATGCTACCCATACTCTCTGTAAGTAGTAGTTTATATTTAGTTTACCCTTCACATAGATCAATGTTTTATAATATCTAAACATTGAAAAACTGTTCAATGAAAGAGAGTACTATTAGTGCACTGATCCATTCAGAGAATGTATATTTTTTCAGTTTTTTCAGCTTATAATTTTTCGCTGGCAAGAAATAATTTCTTGTAAATCTCCTTTGTCTTGCATTTACAGTTGTCACCTGGATTCATAAAGTACCTGTCTCTCTCACAATCGGTCTAAATGTATTATGATGATGTGGTATATCATTTTTGTTTTGGAGAATTATTTATAGTTTTGTTATTTGTTAACTTGCAGCATTACTCCATCAAGTCTGCAAAGGAGTGCTAGCTTAGATTGAGTAAACTGGGTTTTAAATTTAAGTAAGAATAATAAAATTGTACAAACAATATTCTGCCTTTGTACTGAATTAATCAAAATCTATAATGGACAAAGAACAACATACTTTTCCACAGATTTTATTATGGGTACTACATATGAATATCACCCTGATATAGCATCATTAGGTACAATATGAATTGGTAGAGGCACATATGCATGTGTGTGCCTTTTTCCATTCATAATGAACCTGATGATGCTATATCAGGGTGACATACATTAGTAGTACTCTTAATAAAACATCTGTAGAAAATTCTATATTTTCAGGCATAACTATGTGGAAATCCATTTTTGAGAAAAAGGAATAACATACTCCGTATTTTTCCTCTTGATTTTTAATCTGGTACAACTAGTTTCAACGCTACGGCATCATCTTGAAGGAAGATGACGCCGTAGCATTGAAACTAGTTCTACCAGATAAAAAATCAATTGGAAAAATACAGAGTACGTTATTCCTTTTTCTCATCTGTAGAAAAGTATGTCATTCTTTGTCTAATATGAACATTGATGTTAAATACGTTGCATATAATTTTTCATTGTGAAATCTGGTTTATAAGAGATTAATAGAATGATTATTAAATCTAGAAGTAAAGGAAGTAGGGTGAGGAAATCATCAAAGGTTAGTACTTATAGTGACTATATACATAATTCCATTTTAATTATATTTTCAGCTCGAGATACACAAAGTCCCTCTTCAGTGCTTATGAACTGGATATGGGGAAGGAGGTAAGGCTATTAATTAAATTCTTCATGAATTATACCACTGCTTTTTGGATGTTCATGACATTGTTATATATTTATGGGGATTTGAATAAAAAGATTAAAAGCATCAGCAATGTTCAGTTGGTTGGACCTTTGTCTTCATTAAGACTTGCTTATGTTCTTTGGACAACAAAACCTAAGTCATGAAATATAAAGCGTATAAAGTTTGATTTAAGTTTTCCATACAATGGTATATCATAACAGTTGTGGTCATATAATTATAGAAGGTGTTAAACCATATAACAGTTCAACTCAGATTTTTTCTCTTCAGCTGAAATCTGTTTTATTATCACATTTTTATGAGGCTAACATCAGTATTAATAATGCATAATGTGTCAATACAATACAAGATTCATCACAGAATTTGAAGTATGTACAATAAAAATAAGTCTTTGTGAAGTAATCATTTTACAATATGGTCCTGCTAAGCCTTCAAGGGTTCTTCAGCAGGCATTAATGGATATTTTACAGCCATAAATAAGAGTTCCTGGAAACTTACCTGTTTTGTCTATATTTTACTTTGGAAATGAATCTGATTCTCATTGTCTTTACTAATTTGTATTTCTTTATCTTTCCAAAGCACTCCAAAGGTGATGCACATATGAGTGGGAGAGGTGTATTTGGTCTCAAACATTGTCTCAATTATTGGTAAGCTAGGAGTTTATTATCAGGTATCTTGTTACAATTAATGAGCAACAAATTTCCATATATACATGAATCAATGCAAACCCAACTCCAAGACATCTTCATTATTTCTGCATTCGCCAGATAAACTCTTTCCTTTTAATGGGGCATGTAATGAGTTCTTTTCTTTGTCACTGCAATAATTTTGGTTCATATTGTTCATTGTGATATTAAAAATTTGCTAAATATGCCTTGGGAAAGTATTTTTCCTTACGTGGCATACTAGCTTATTTGATTTAAAATAGCTCTTGAATTTTTTTTATAAATGCTAATACTATATCCTTTTTGTAAATATAGTTTTTTCAACATCTAGTGTTTACAAAGACAATCACAATTTTCTTTAATAAAAATGGTTGGAAGTTATTTTTTCAGCCGACCAGGTTAGCCTGGTGGGTAGCTGCTCACCGCTACCCCAAAGGTTGAGGGTTCAAGTTCCACCCAGGGTATGGGTGTTGTGTTTTTCCAGATGGGTTTTTTCTCTGATTTGAAGAGGTGGAAAATGACCATAGCTGTCGAAGAACCATATAAACAAAAAAAAATATCAAAATTTCGGCGGAACTTCATCAAAACATAAATTCGTCCCGAGTTTACCCCAAATTCCAATATCCAAAATTCTATATCCAAAATTTTTAAGCGGGAAGTTTCGCCAGTAATCCTCCTAGCAAAACTGCTGTCTATCAAAGTCACGATAAACGCGGTGAACATATGAAAAAATGCAGAGATATATTCGTGAACTGTTCCACGTAACCGCAAGATTTATTCTTGTTCACTCGCATGCGCTAACAAGCACGTGTGATATTAATCTATCTCATTTCACAATGCCGCACTCAAGTAAGAGGTTGAACGCCCTCCTCTAACCGTGTCAGTTATTTTTAACCCGTAACTAAAGAAGATACAGGCTTTTTTTCACCTGATGATGCTGCTTCGGAGTGAAACCATGGTCGTGTAATAAAAATTGTTTTTTATGTGGAATAAGCTGTTTCTTTTTGCTTTCACCTGTAACTATATTGCAAGTGAAAAAGAAATTTCGGGAGATGAAAATTTTGGATCGGGAAAAATAGAAATTCCGATTTATGAGGTTTTTGCTCATTATTTTGTTTCATTTTTATGGGACGAACTTATTTAAAGAAGGAAAATAACCTTAAAATGGAACAGCCCAAGGTCGAACTTCGCTCCGCGAAGAAAAAACTTTCCATTTCATGTTAAGGGTGCGGTCAGTAAACGAGTAGTCAATGCATTGAATAATCCATGCTCATATTGACTTTTAAACTTAGGGTCTCCGGGATAAAACCACTCCTGATGATGCTGGCCACTACCCTCTTAAGCTTGTGCTCACGTTGGACTAAAATTCATCCTTATATAGTAGAGGACTCGGCCTTGTGCTTAATGCGGAACAAGGGGAAGAGTTTTGCAGTTAAGCTTCACACCTGATGAGCAATGAAAAATATATAATGTAATGTATATAATGTAATAAAATATATAATAATGTATATAATGTAATAATATATTGTGTTGCATGAAAGGAGAGACAGTTAGCGCTCCCCTAGACAAGGATGGAATAAATAAATAAATAAGCTTCCTAATATCAGCTAAATTAGAAACTACGGTGGTAAACGAAATACCTATACAATCCCAGAAACATAGATTTCGTAGAAAAAAGTTGTGCAACCTATCTCAGTGTCGTTTCAATATTTCTTGATTTTAAAATAAGACGAGCCTAGTAACTATAACGTTGCTTCTTAAAATTATAATCGTTAACAGTTGTATTATAATCACGGTTTTTCGTCCTGTAGACTGTTATCTTAGGAAAAAAACCCTGATATTTATGAAGTAACAGAGGTTGGTGGCAAGAATTATTGCAGTAAAAACGAGCATTTACTTCGTCTTGAACATCTCGATCAGTAATAGCAACTGGAACTACCAATTTTTCTTAAGAGGTGATGATATCCACGTTGATATTACTGATACGAATACTTATCGATACTATTCATTATTCTCATTATACTCAGTATGTGTAACATTCAACCTTATTTACCCATGGAAGAGGTAAGTAACGGGGAATTTAACCACAAAGCTCACCACGGAAATAAATGCACACGAAGGAGGTCGCGACCCACTTCAAAAATTTCTTTTCTTAGCGTAAGAATAAATGTGGATAAGGCAAATGAAAGCGCAGTCTTCACGAGTTTTTTTTATCACGATAACGAGACCTTCTGTTTAATCACACCGAGCAGGTATAATGGTCCGAAGCACGTTCGAGAGTTTTTACGCATAAAAGTGCTCATGATAAAGCGACTAGGGTTAGCGCGCGCCTGGGCTCCCCCCCCCCCCCCCCCCCCCCCCACCCATTCCACTCCATCTATTTTCATCTTCCCCTCCCTATACACCGTTGAATCTCAGTGAGCCGGAACCTACAACTTCACAAATAAATTTTTTTTTTTTTGTCAAAAAT
>WURS02027612.1:0-11721 GCA_011762765.2 Rhinocypha anisoptera | reverse complement strand
TATTTTCTACCATACTTTGTGTTATAACCAAACCATAGTATTCAACCTGAAGGTTGGTATGTTAAGTGAGGGTAGAGCTAACCTAGTACGAGGTGTATTAAAGTTGTAAGGCCTCCAATTTTTTTTCCCCAGACTGAAAACAGATAGAAACATGCAGTTTGTTTTAAAATG
This sequence comes from Rhinocypha anisoptera, assembly GCA_011762765.2. Classification (NCBI taxonomy): domain Eukaryota; kingdom Metazoa; phylum Arthropoda; class Insecta; order Odonata; family Chlorocyphidae; genus Rhinocypha; species Rhinocypha anisoptera. The sequence goes on along the minus strand of WURS02027612.1, from coordinate 11,550 downwards.
AGCGGGCACTCTTTGTCAATCCGTGACAGAGATGGCAGCACTGTACGACAGACAACCTCTAGCAGCAGCCACGAGAATGAGAACTGTTTTTGATACTTAAAATGGCAAAGTGTTCGTTACATGACCAGCGTGTAATCATTCGTGATGTGACACCAATTGAAATTCATCGCCAGTTAAAGGAGACATGTGTTGATGTAGTCATGGATGTGTCGAAAGTACATCCACAATGAAAGTGCTCTGGCGATGAATTTCAATCGGTGTCACACCACGAATGATTACACGCTGGTCATGTAATGAAAACATCACCATTTTAAGTATCAAAAACAGTTCTCATTCTTGCAGCTGCCACTAGAGGTTCTTCTGTCTGTCGTACAGGGCTGCCATCTCTGTCATGCATTAACAAAGAGTGCCTGGTCATTTTAAAACAAACTGAATGTTTCTATCTGTTTCCAGGCCGGAGAAAAAAAATTGGAGGCCTTACACCTTTTATGCATCTCGTACTAAGCCCACGGCATGTTAAATTTCACACATCAGGGTAAATGGGCCAGTTCCTTTCCCTGTGCCGCCTGTGGTTTCCCACGAAAATCTGGTACCCAAAAAATCACTCAACTTGGGTTTAGCTGAGGTGTACGGGTCTTGAACCCGGGACCCCTGGTCAGTATCCAAACACTACCACTGGGCTACCACGACCTCACTTTGTGTTATATATAATATATAAGTATTATATTAAATTGGACCTATACCTCGATACTAGTGGCTGATACTGAAAGTATTATTTGCCGATACCTTACTTATTTGTCCCTAAAAAATATTAAGCACTTCCTCTCTCGTAAACTAAACTCAATGATCCAAAGTGTTATATAAGAGAAATGACATCATAATTCTTTTATTTTACTTCTCTTACAATTAATCACCGGGATTAAATTTCGGACCATAGGACCATGATATTTTTCATCGTATTTCACAAAAACTCCTCACCAGAATACTCTATTCAATAATAAAATACCCTTGAATATTCATTGAACCAGTAACAAGGGCAACTTAATCGTGAAGAATTAGGATAGCAGGGTGCAGCAGTATTGCAGCCATGGATCATATATTTATTAATTATAATATACTCTGTGATCGCAGCAATGAAAACAAATGCACAATGTATTGAAAAGTCTGATGCATAGTCGGCGGGATTTTAAAATTATGTGGATCAATTTAGATGCTTTTCACCAAACATGCGAATAAAAGTTTAAAAAAAAAACTAATATTAGGAAGTATTGGAATAATGGCTGATACTCGGTATCGACCAAAGTCTAATATATACATATATATATTATATAGGTTAAAATTATTTAATATTAAGTTTTAAAAAAATTTATTGACATAAATTTTAAAATTAAATATAAAGTAAAATTATATATTTTTATAAATATTTAACTATTTTAGATGTCAAAGGACTGACAAAACTGATAGTTTTACTGTTTTGAATTGCTTTTCAGGAAATTTGGATTTTATACATATTTAAATGATACCTTTACTGCTCCTGAACCTGTATTGAGGTACTTATGTAAACAGTATTCTGTCCATAACATTCCAATTGGAGATAGTACAACTTTCTCAAAAGCAGAGGAAATTCCAGCTAAAATAAAATTATACATGACAGGTAAGGAATAGATATTATTAATCCATGTCAATTTAGAGTTACTTAGATTCATCCCTTTTAACTATCTTGTACTATTGAGTATACATTATGTTCGTAACTCCATATTGGATGTAAATGAGCTGCTGTGACTTCATGTTTATTAGTTTTTAGGACTTGCACTTAACATTTAACTTCTTTCTATAGGAAGGTAGTAGTAAATAATGGGCCTCTGTATGTATATGAATGTCTTATGATTTATAGTAGTTGATATTTAATAGTATCAAAAAGTTCTTGGACTAGTTCTTTAACCTGTCAACAGAAAACAACATAGGGCTGCAAGTTCAGTGATGATGCAGTTTGCAATGTGAACATCTGTGTTCATATCAGAAGTTCAGTTGGAGTTTTTGTAATTATGACTGTTTGCTAGTCTGTAATTGTGTGTGGCCATGCACAATCCACGGGACTAGAATTTTGTTAATTTATTTGGTCACAGTATTCGGGGGTGCATTGTCTGGCTTCAGTTAGTAGCTGAGTTACATAATTATAAAAATGGAAAGTTATAAATTAGAATAACTTCTCACTAGAGACAAACTTAGCATAATAATAATAAAATGTCTTTATTGGGGCAAGATTGATACTTTATAGTCCCTTCTTTCACCTAACCCCTTGTCACAAATATAATGTTTCATGAAAGTAAAAGATTTGACAAAAAAAGTTAAAGAAAGATTTTATAAAAGAAAATAATAAAACAGGATATAAATTATGCTACAATTACTAACCGTGTAGAAGTATATTCACAAGTGCATGGGAAAAATGTAATAATAGTTGACTTATTCTTGACAAAAAAACCCACTTCAGGAAAACACCCATGCAAGAAGGGGGTGTGAAAAACCTGCAAAAACCTACTGACAGAAGAGCTTTTATGTATATTAATGAAATTTGTAATTTATTATAGAAACATATATACTTGTATACACACATACACAAAATTACATTTCGATATAATAAAAAAGTAATATATATGATAATGATACTATCTACAAACATACCCTGCAAAAAGCATAAAAATTATAAATATAAAATTTGTAAAAAATAATAATAATAAATAAAAAGATATAAAACATACAGACATACATATATACACAACCATACACGCACACCATTCTCATGCATACACATATACATGTTATACATATTTTCATTATACCTTTGTACGATATATCCAAACATAGAAGGGAATTTTCCAAATGATTTTAAATTTTCAAGTCTTTATCTTCATTTTGCAATGTAAGTGGACGTTTTGGGACTGCTATGATAATTTTTACAGATGCTTGAATTAACATCTTTTTTTAAATTAACAACTTAATGATGACTAAATTATTGGATAAATCTGATTATTCAAATTTGGCATGTTAATTTATGTCTTATTAAGCACTGCAACATTTATTTAGTATTTTTTTCTAGGTTATTGCTTCAAAAAATGAAGCTTAAAACTGCATTTCACACTTTTGTCCATGTTCATAATTAGCTTTCAGTTTTGAATTAGGCATCTTTTTATTTAATCCAACTGGTATAAAAGCAAAATGCAATTTAATGGAAGGAAAGATATTTCTGATTGGTTTGTTTATAATAAATCTCATGCCTCACTATCTATTAAAAATGTAAATATCAAATGTAACATAACAACAGAGTTTTTTTTCAAAATTTCACTATGAATAGGTAAATATTGGACAGCCAATATTTCACTTCATTAAACAGTAGTTTTCATAAAGTGGTAGTTCGTAAATGAGAGGTATTCACCAATGCATTTACATAGGAAGTTGGCGGGACCAATAGCATTTGTCCATTATTTGTAAATGTTCTTTCAATGGGAGTTCGTTTAGTAAAGGTTTCACTATATATCCTTTATGACAGTAGTACCCACTAAATTTGCATGGGAGTGTTAGTGCCCAATTTTGTTGATGGAGTAATAATGCTAGAGTGGAGCTGCTGAAGAAATGGTGGTTGGTAATAGTAGTATTTTTGTTTATAGCGTGTGTTGATGGCCATGTTTATTTTCAAATTTTCAAATCAATGAAAAGGCCCTATTGGTCGAACACAACATCCATGCCCTAGGTTGGACTAAGCCCTGCAACCTTTGGGTTAGCCAGAAAGTTCACTACCATCCAGGCTAACCAGATCCACTTGGTTGTTTGTTAGAAAGACTATTTATATTTTATTTGGTTCAAGATACTAAAAAACTAAGCACTAACTGCAATTTAACCCTTTCGTGCTGAATTACTTGATTAATCGGTCATTCAAAATTATCACCCCAGAACGAATGTCCTTTTTTTTGTTATTCAAGTACTATCTCCTTATGACATACGACACAGATGTGCTCTCTTAGCTCTGCCTTAGCTAGATGCGAACCATCCCAGATATATTTTCGTCCCATTTCGATCCAATGCTGTGGGACATCGAACACTTACGCTGGGCCCCGGCTGTCTTTAATTGACCTTTGGAGGGTCTGGCTGTCCCTTTTTCGGAAGGTGTCCGCGGTCAATTTCATTTTGTCCAGTGCCTTATTTTAAACAGACATTTTTACAAAAATCAAGTGATACATATTTTTAAAAACTGAATTCCCATCATTTTGCTGAGCTTATACCTATTCTAAATGAAATTCTACCATTATTTTCAATGATTTCAAGTTTTGTTGTTTCAAGTTATCACACGAGATCTTAGTTAATCTTGACGATATAATTTAGTTTTAAAATTGCACACGCACAGCTAGTCACAAGGAATTCATTGCTTACATTATATGTATTTGTAGAATTTGAATTATAATTTTCTCCTTAAAAACCATGGCACATAAACAAACTACCACGAATGCATGCTGTGAGAGGGACTATTGAAGCGACCGCGGGAGAGGTCACTATTGCCCTGTTGCTGGGAAAAGGTCTAGTTTCCCACTAAGAAGGGTCCTAGAGGAAAAATTTTATACCTGGGAACTTATCTTTTTCAAGCGCTCCTGTAAACGAGCTCCGTAGAGAGGGACAAAATTTATCTTCGAGCACTCATATTCAGGTACAGCATTTCAGTTCAGAGCAGCAGTGCGAAAGGGTTAGACTGTCAGCAAGAAAATTGAGAAAGAGAAAATAGTTTCCATATGTGTATAGCCTAAATATAATACTAAATATTAATTCACTACCCAGGTTTACCAGTATATTATGTCTTCGTACTTAATTTCCAGTGCCAGTTCTATAAAGTGTTTCTTTTTGTATTTTTTAAGTCAAAGAATGAACTTTTTTCAGAAATTTTGTTTTGAAAATTTTACCTCAAAGGCATCATTCATAACCTGCACAGAGATTAAAATAAGAACTTTTATTTTCTACAGAATTTTACAGCTAGGTATGCTACACTAGTTTCACCTGAAGATGCTACAGTGTAGCAAAATAGGTCTTAAAAAATGAATTACATATTCTGTATAAAAGCAATGCTTTTATTGTTATCCCTGTGTATCATGGTTTTCCAAAAATTACTAATCTGGACTACCAACTATGATATGTACCCTTTTTATGGGACTATAAGTGTTCTTATTTAATATTTTTAATAGAACTCATTCAATGAAATTTTGGTGTGAGGGTAAGCAGTCTTATCCAAGTAAATGTGGTAGTAACTTAAAACTAGAAAACAGTGGGTTCAGATAATAATAATTTATACAATGATTCAGTTAGTAAAAAATATTCACTTTACAAGAGATTACTCGGAATTACTGTATAATAAGAAGGAACTTTCAGATATTTTTAATCCATTCATATTTTATGTATGACTTTTTGATCCTAAAGTTGTCATCATTTATATATAAGGAATATATTTTCAGATGATAAAAAATTCACTACTAGAACTTCAAGATACTCCAACGCAGTCATTTCCAGTTCTGTTCAGATAAGAGAGGCAACTTTGTTGACTATTTCAGTCGATGAAGAAAAGGCCAAAGAATGTTCTGTAAAGTAAGTGATTCAGTTGCAACTACTTTGTGAAATGTTTGTTATTAAAGATTATTTTGAGGTCATGGTAGTCCAGTGGGTAGAGTGACTACTGAATGGGCCCAGAGTTAAGTCTTGGTGAAGTTACTGGACACCTCAAGGTATAAACCCAAGCTACTAGATTTACTAGGTACAAGTTCTTCCCGTGATACCACTGGTGGCACAGGGAAAGGAATTAATCTGCCCCCACCTTACCATTATGTGTGTAATTTAACATACAACATTGGGCTTAACACTTGGTGAGCTCTACCCTCATGTAACAAACCATCCTTAATGATTTTATTATATTATGATTTCTTCAATTAGCCTCATTTTAATATGCCAAATATTCTGAAAATTTTATTAATCCATTATTTTATCAGTTAACAGCCAAATTGAATAGTTGAGTCGATAATCATCATCACCATTGTTTGTAAATGGTCATGTCTAAACTTTTTTCCTGAAAATATGTATTTACACATATGAACGTCTCCTTCTTACCCTCTCTAGTCCCTCTCCTAATTTTATGTCCTGAACATTTATAAGAAAGGTTTTAATTGCCAAACTATCTTATTTTTCCTGAAAGGAGGACCCCATTCCAGTGCCACTTGAGAAGATTCATGACACTCCTAATTTTACATTAATACATTCTGCTCACAGAGATTTGGGAATTTTTTTTTGTCCCACACTTTGCCCTTTCCCTCAGTTTCCCTCCATTTTCTGTTATAAATTAAAATATTTACGTACTTTTTGGTATCAAATAAATCAGAAAGTATCAAAGAAATTAAATCTGGAGTGCAGATTAGGATATATTTTTGCATGAAAAATTTAAACTCTGCTCGATCGAATCTCCACTGCCTCACTCTGAGGGAAAAGGGCAACGTGGATCAATTACAATGAATAACATTAAAGTCGGTGGCCACCAGTTTCCCGTTGACCATGGCGGTTCTCTGGAGGACCCTGCTTACTATGTACCAACATTCGACAGAAAGGTGGACACAGCTTCCTTCTTCACCCACAGTGCTATACCCTTGATCAGATATCTGACCCCAGTCTGGCGCTGAAGTGGCTGGGTGTGGAACTATATCAGCTCCAAAGCCTTGGCCTTCCGATGCCTCTCAGAAGTCTCGACGAAGAGTCCAGTCGAAGCTTTGCGGACTTCTAACTCGAAACCCTTGCCGATCTCCTCCAATTTGTCCAAAAATCCTGTCGGATTCTCGAAGCTATGCAGGACAAAGGGGGAAACCTTTGTCCTCTTCGTCATCTCTCCGGAGGCGGTGGTGGCAGGAGAAGTCGCGGTTGCCCACGCCTTCTTCCTCCTCTCGAATGGTGAAACCTCGTCGTTGAGTTCGTCGGAGCTGGTCAGAGGATCAGCTTCTTTGAAGTCGGCCGGGAGAATAGTTTCAGGAGTTTTGGAAGACGAGGGCTTCACCTTCCTATTCCCCTTCCTGCTGCTCTCCATGGTCGAGGCAGCCTCCGTTTCCATCGGCTGGGGGCCCTCTACAGGGCCTTCCGTCGGTCGATTTGGAACCATGGCAGCACGCATCGGCATCTGAGTGGACTCAGCTGCCGGCTTCTCGGTATCACCTGACCCTGAGAAGGACCCTTGGCAGGGGTCATGCCTTCTGTCTTCGCCGCAGCAACACGCGGCTGGGTCGCCGCCGCCACCTTGGCAAAGAGCGGTCGGAAGACGACACGCGACATGCTCTCGTGGGAGTTGAGACGTAGATGACCGTTCTTCTTCACCTCGGTCATCATAGGCAAACACTAGATCGCTTTTGAAAGTAAGGGATCAACCAAAAACACCAGGAATGGCTCTCAAAACATCTCTCATGATGCTGCTATTTTGGCCATTCTTATATAGGCTGCTTGCTGCTACTGATTGACCAATTTTGAAGAAAAAATCCATTACCACACATTTTTGATCTGGTACCCATCTTCCCGGTTTAAATTAGCAGGATGTTTTGCTATTTTGATAGCCTCACGGATCAGTCACCATCGTGACTTTTGAGATCACGTTGGTTTCTTCCCAATTAATCTTATGCCCAGGCTCCGACCAAGCATGTTCCGCCACGGATGAAAGGTGGAGCTGTTTTAATTTCATGGCTCTTTGGTGTTCTGGAGCCTTCACGACTTTCACGACATGTGAGCCTTCACACAATTAAATGTTTTATTTGCAATTACTGAATATATGTATAAATAAAATATAAATAACAAATTTATGCATCAATTTTAGTAACAATGGATGATGATGGCCAAGAGTACAGTATTTTATTATGATGCATCATAATTTCTTAGAACATTTATCAAAATTTGCCATAATCTAGTTTTTACATAATTTGATTTTATAAAAAACTGACAATTCAGGTCCCTATGTGTTGTGTAAATTAAGGTTTCTGATATAATCGGGTACATAAGGCAATTAAACATTTTTGTAAAACTATATTTACCATAAAATAAAAATGGGATTTTTTTTCCAAATTAGTCTCAGAAAAAGGAGGGGGATCTTATATTCGTGATGTCTTATATTTGGGTAAATACAGTACATGGTAAGTCTCCATGACATAACAAAAAGTTAAGGTTTTTGCTGTGTATTATTATATAATGCATCAATAATGTAAATGTTCCTATTATGTATAGTGTTAGATAAAGTAGTACAGAATCTAATAGTGTTTTGCATTCATTGTCTGAATCAAAATGAAAAACAAAATCTTAATAGGCATAATAACATTAAGTATAGTAGTTGTATGTAGTTCATTTACCAGCTGTTAATAACCTTTCTATTGCCTTACAGGTCTTCTGAATTGAAACAGGAGCTCATAAATTTAAAAAATAGTTACAATGCTAAGGAATCTCAGGAAGCTGAATTAGAAGAGCGCATTAATAAATTGAGAAAGGAGAGATCAGAATGTAAAGTAAAAATCAATAGCATGCAAGTTGCTCAATCTCAGCTTATTATACATAAAAGGGATGAAAAAGAAGCTATAGGAAAGGAGATTAAAGAAGTGGATCTAAAGAGAGCATTGAACAGAGCAAATCAGGTAATTTCTTTGATCTTTTTCAATTATGTGTGCCTTTAGCCCACTACTTGGATATGTCACTACATTATCAGCGGGTCTTTTCTATTGGCTTGACATTACTTTCTCATCATCCTCATTTATGACAGTATTGAATTTTTAAAACTTGACCACCAAGATTTCAATTTAGAGCTGCAAGATGGCCTACTCCACTCTGTTGAAATCATTATAAATTTCATGGAAGGAGTTGATATTTGGTCACTTGTTTGTGTAAGAGATATGATTACTGATAGAAAAATTGACAAGTGTAAATTAGGTACTCTGTTTCACATGAAAAGAATGTGTTGTGTCTGAAAAAATTAGGTTTTTCTTTTACTAAATAAGGTTTTTCAGACATACAGTTATAATGAATTCTAAGTGGTATGCATAGGAAAAAATGTTAAAAATAACTTCACATATTTTGCTCATTTGAATGATTCTTTCATTAATCAGTTAGAATTTCATCATTCGTTCATGATTACTTTAAAAATAGCCTTTCTAGAACCCTTTAAAAAAATCTTAATACATCTTCCTATCTTAAAATCTTCCTTGTGGGTTATTTTTCTGATTTTCTACTGAAATTCTAGTATTATGTACATTTTTTTCATTTAATTTTAAGTTAATGAATTTGGTCTGTTCACATCTTATACATTTAATAATTATCCATGTTAAAATGATTAAGACTTAGTATTTTTGGTACCTAGTCCTAAACATTTCAAAATTGATATGAGATACTTTCACAAAGTCACACCTGAAACTAGTAAATTAAATACAGTCAAACTCCGCTATACTGATAATGGGATGTAATGAGAATAACATTATAGAAAATGATTTTCTAGCCATTGTCTGTTTCACTGGTAAAGGCATACAGCCTTTTGTCACTTGTAACAACTGGCCATTTTTGTAGTATCACCATAATAAGTTTAAATTTTCCATTGTTGTCATCCAGGTTGTATAACCTTGGTTATTATATGCTGGTATCACTTATGGCTAACGGTTAAGTTAAAATTTTTATTTTTAATATTCCATTGAAGTTGTATGTTATGGATATAACTAAGAGTGGTAACATGTCATGTAGTTCAAAGCTGTGAAAATTATGTGATGCCTAAGGCATTTTATGCACCTGATATCATTTCTAATTTATTTGAACCTCTATGATTATCCTGGTTTTAATTTTAATATGCATAAATGTATTAAAAATTGGCAATGCTTATGTCCAGAAAACCCAAAAAATATTTGAGGCAGAAGCTTTATTGAAAAAAAAATTTCAAAGCTGAACTAGGAATCAACTTTGGCACAATAAGTTTCAGTAAAAATCTAGTGAAAAAGTTAAATGTTTCATTTTATTGTCATTACTCATGTTTACATAATATGATTTAACTCCTGTAATGATAAAATCATAGTTTGGCCATTATTTTTATAGTTTATATATATATTTTCTATGATTTTCAGGCATGCTGTATTGAGATGATTGATGTCTTAAATAAAAACGTCAGCCTCTTAAAAAAGTTTGGTAACATCATTATGAAGGCAAGGTGTGCTCAACTAGATTGTAATAAGATAAGATATGATGTGTCTTCACTCGAAAATGATTTAAGGACCATGTCTACTAGGCAAGATGAGGCACAGGTATGTACGTATATGTGTTTTTTTTAAGTTAATGTGAGAACAAAAAACTTTAAAAATCAGTTAGATTAAACAGGTGTAACTGGAAAATCAGTCCAGGATATTTTCTGCCCTTTAAGAATTGTTCCTTTATTGTTTGATCTACAGTTGACTTTCATCTGATTTAAGTTTATTCCTAGCTCAGGTGATGAATAAATCCATATCACTGAACCTTAAAACCATCTTGTTAATGTTTTATGTTACATTTACTTATGAAGTATTGGTGTTTACGTTTATAATGAATACAATTCTCACTCAGGTGATATTTAAACAATGTTTCTCCATAGTGTCTAGATCACATAAGTAAGGGTGGCAGACATGGGCCGAAATGTGCCACCTTCCAGAATAGGTTCATTTCTCCACGTCCCAGGCACCACTGTTCCATCTTACATTTCACGGTCAGCAAACCCTTGTGGCAAATACTTCGCGTCCTTCTTTGATCTTAAAAAGTTATGTAGTGCTAAACAGGCTAACGACACCAATTCTACCTTCTCAACACAAAGATTTACTGTGTTCAACATTATTCTGAATCTATTGACCAATATTCCAAAGGCGTTCTCTGACACTCTTCTTGCTCTGCTTAAACGATAGTTAAAATAACGTTTTTCGTCGTTTATTCCTCTCTCAGCAAACGGTTTCATAAGGTTGATTTGCAGTGGGAAGGCATCATCAGCCACAATCACATGGGGAACACTGACATGCCTACCAGGTAATGGCTTATTTGGTGGTGTGTTTAGAGACTGGTTCTTCATTGCTTCAGCAAGGGCACTCTCTCGAAAAATATTGCTGTCATTCACCCGACCATTAGTACCTACGTCAAAAAACAAAAACCTGTACTTTGCATCAACCAAAGCCAACAAAACGATGCTGTGTGCACCTTTATAGTTGTAGTAATACGATCCGTCAGATCTTGACGATCGAAAATTTAAATGTTTGCCATCAAGGGCACCTATGCAATTAGGAAAATTCCATTTTTCCAAAAATTCCTTGGCAATAGTTTCCCATTCTTCAGCGCTTCTAGGCATCTGAAAGAAAATATATTTGGAATAAATAAACGGTTCAGAGCTACGTTTGTATTTGATGTCATATTTGGCATTCAGCGTTAAAACTTATGCTTTGAAGAAATGCATAGCTCCATTTATAATAAAGTAACTAACCTTCAAGTACTCCTCAGTAAGTGCTTCGAATATTG
>WURS02027601.1:0-11722 GCA_011762765.2 Rhinocypha anisoptera | reverse complement strand
CTCCCCCTCCAACCTCTCCCCTCCTTCCCCTTCCACCTCTCTTCTCCTGCCCCTCCCCTCCCCATTTCCTTCCTCTATCCCTCCAGCCCTACGTTCCCCGCAGTACTCATCTACGCCTGAAGAAGACAGCGACGCTGTCGAAATTATAGGAAATTATTTGTGAGTGTTATTTCTTTCTGTGTTCTGTATTTTTCCTCGCCACCCCTGTGGCTGTGTTATATGTACATACATATAGGGTTCAGGAAAACTCAGTCAAGCAGCAAACACGAACACATGCGCACACTTATACACACACATAAAAAAGAAAGAAACACTTAAAGGACTAACATTAGGAAGAAATATTTCGGGGATCCTTTCCCCTTCTGAATTATTCCAGATTGAAGGGGAAAACCTCAGAGATTTATGATTTCCTAATTTAAGTCTTTTAAGTGTTTCTTTCTTTATATGTGTGTATAAGTGTGAGTGTATATATAACGGACACAAAAAATAAAGAAACTCACTTGTTTTTTTTAATTCAGTGGATGCTTAAACCACCTTCTTCAGAAGGGAGAGTTTGTGCAATTGGGTCTTATTTATACCCAATAGCCCTTCTGAAGAAGGTGGTTCAGCATTCACCAAAAATTTAAAAACAGGTGAGTTTCTTTATTTTTTCTGTGTTTTTTTGTTTGTAACTTGTCTCACCATTGTGTATTCACGTATGTGAATATATACACATATCCATCCAGCTTTCTAGCACATTTTGTCTTTGTCTTTTATGTGTTCCTCTTTCTTTCTTTATTTCCTATTATTTACATGTTATGTTTTCGCCATTTGCGGGTTTTTCTGTATGGATGGGTATCCAGTGGGTTATTTTGTTCAATGGGCTGTTTTTCCTACTTCGGATATGCGTGCCTGGAAACGCATTAAACATCTTTCAAATAGTATGTCTATTCACAATGTTACTTTCCTATTTTCCCTTGTGTTTGTCCGTTCTTATGTAGTGGTATGAATCTAAGCCACCGAAAGCCAACTCTTGGCGGACAAAGCCGTAATGGCGATGGCTGAATATATTACACAGACAAAATCACGTATGAGTAAGGGGTATTTGGTTGTGTAATGTTTGTCACGCTCGACTAGTGATTGGGAAGTCCGGGTTCTAGTCCCAGCTGAGGACAAACCTTTTTTTAATATTAATATGTCGGTTTCCATCCAGCTTTCTACCACATTTGGTGTTTGACCATATCCTATGTGTTCTTATCCCTTTCCTTATCACCTTATATTGGGCAATACGACATACACATATATAATATATATATACAATGTATATATATATTGCTTCATTGTTAACATTTCTCCCAGACCAATGAAGGGGCAAGAAAGCCCCGGAATATTTCTTCCCAATGTGAGTCTTTTAGGTGTTTTTTTAATGTGTGTATAAGTGTGTGCGAGTGCTCGTGTTTGCTGCTCGTCTCAGTTTTCCTGAATTATATGTATAGTCAAAAAATATAGGCGACCACATAAAATATACTAATTATTTTATACTAGTCCTCAGTGTGCCTGTTTTCTTCAAATTGAGGAAAATGTCTATTCATATTCTTTTCTTTTGACTTTTCTTTCCATTCGAGGAAAATAGACATACTGTCCAAACGTCAACAATTATTTCTGTCTCTTTTTTGTGCACACCTATACTTGTTGACTCTTATTTTATATTTTGTGCGCTGTTCAGCGTTTTCCTACGACTATATATAGTCCCCCATATTTTTTATGCTCTCTATACATATCTTTCATAAATTAACACAAAAGTAGGGTAAGTAAAAACACTTGTGATTCCACTCGAGTGTTTTTACTTACCCTACTTCATTATGGATAGGTTCCACGTAGTGAAGCCTGAAAGCGTTACATTTGTAACACAAAAGTGATTACATACATTGCTGATTATACGATTGTATGTAAACTTTGGTATGTATTTTAACTTGAGACATTGGGTTATGTATGAGGAGGACAAATTCTCAATCTAGCCTCGAAATAAAGAGTGTCTATCAATTTATCTCTTTCTCTCTCTCCCCCCTCTCTCTTCCTCTATCCCTCTCCTCTGCTCTCCCAACTTATCACACTCCTCTCTCTCTCTCCGTCAAGAAACTGCCGACTCGCGTGCTGATTGCGGAGCGGTTGTTGAAACGCGATTCACGGTTTGCTTCGTGCTTCTTGGAATGATTCAGGGTCCAAAAAACGAATGAAACATTTTAAGGGCATGTTTCGCGAAAAGCGATTCTCCGTCGTGCCGCTTTTACAATGGTCGGAAAAAACTTACGTCCGCAAGAACTTCTGTGCTTGTGGGTGTCGATTCGGGCACCTCCCCCTTCCGATGTGATTACTTGGAACCTTTTTCGCCTGCATTGAAACTTTCTCGAACGAAAAGTGTGTCAAACTCTGAATCCTTATACAGTTTTGAGCTGAGGGGCGAGATTGACTTTTGCAACACAGCGGGAAAGGTAGAAACGGGCCAGCTGTAAGCACAGAAGATGAATATGAAAATATTTTATAATAATAAAATATTTTTTATTTAAAAGAAACAAATAAACAAGCAATATGACTCCAGGTTTTGGCCAAGTTTCACAATATATTGAAGGGGCTCGATTTCAGCGCGTTCATGTAATTAATATTATATTTTTTTACCAATGAAAACTACGAGATTAGTTAGGACGTACTTTTTTGTATACAAACAAATAATTAAATTGCCTACGGGGTCATATAACATTTTTAACAGAAGCACAGGAAACTATAACATTTAATATTTTAAAATTTACTTTTAGCTACAATTTAATAATTTGATTACAATGAAATGTAGTAGATATAGTTTCTTCGAGAAAAACCTCTATGTATATTTATAAATATTCTAAATTTACTTACTTTTTAGGAGAATTCTTTTGAAGAATTAAAATCTATGCTGTACATGAGAGGTTATTGAGATTTTAAGTTGATGCTGAACTCGATGAGAGTCAAACGGTCCGTCTACCTGCGCGGAGTCCAATTTCACATTCTAGTACTGTTCTAATACGTGAACGCTAATAACCAACAAGCAGCGTTTTAGAAAGTATTTACTATCAGGAAATCTATCCCACAGATTACAATTTTCTATTCAGTGAGCATTTTCTTACTTTCGCCGGCTTCTGTGGATCCTACTGTTGTACGGCGCGGCGCCCCCTGCGTCATAAAATCCTTGAGTTCTACGAAAAGAGCACCTAGGGAATCTCACGTCCTCAATGATCTAAAAGTCTGAGCATGTTTCATTAGTGACCACATCACTTTCGATTCCTACATTCGGTATTTACCAGTTACAACACTGGATCGTGTTCCCAATGCAGAATAGCTCTCGGCATGACTGACAGGTGGCAGGACAGGTTGGATAGATGCCATAGGTAAACCAATCTATGGACTGCTAACGTGGTATGTTGATCAATAAGGGTAGCTGAGCACTGGCCCGTTAGGACTCCAAGTGGAAGCATTGTAATCAATCCGTAAGCCCTTGCGAAGCTTCCGTTTTGGCACATTGTTCTACTAGATGGAAAAAATTGCTCTCCTATAACTTCTGTGGCTGTTACTATGATAATCACATAAGGTACACTGTTTTTGGCCCAACTTTGTGGAAATTCATTTTTAAAGGTTGGAAAAGCAACGTGTTTTTTCAACCTACATGTATGATAATCACTATATCAAGAAATAGCATGATGTTTGGAATGTGTACTTCGAAGTGGGGAATATACCGAATTGAATAATGAGTGATACCAGTAATTGACGGTACCCATACGCCGTTATGCTTGAGATATTCGCGCTTAATAGCCGACGCCGTTCAAGTTTTCCCA
This sequence comes from Rhinocypha anisoptera, assembly GCA_011762765.2. Classification (NCBI taxonomy): domain Eukaryota; kingdom Metazoa; phylum Arthropoda; class Insecta; order Odonata; family Chlorocyphidae; genus Rhinocypha; species Rhinocypha anisoptera. Next base: position 7,880 of record WURS02027601.1, on the reverse strand, counting down.
CCACGGTCGTAGTCAGAGACGCGCCTTAACTGAAGAACGCAGCAGCCGAAACTGCCTCTCAACAGATGCTGTTAAAACTTTAGAGCTTGTCTCTCAAGACTTCAAAAACGACGTTTTAGGTAAAGTTGTGTAGTAACTAGCTCCTTCAAGTTCCGCCCCCAAAAAAATATCCAAGGTAATCTCTAACATAGGAGTTGCCTTATATGCACATATGTCATTACTTAGATCGTGAGCACTGTCATCAGACTTTAATGAAAAATCAGGCGAAACGAGATAAATAATTATTATCCGAAACCTACCAAACGACGACGAATGGCGTGAATTCAAGATCACTGAGATGTTGTGAGCACAGCCACCGACAGAGTCATATGCCATGGCAGAAAAATGTGACATTATGCTATCGCAAAAGAGCATGATTTACGACAGCTGGTGTTCTTTCGCTTTTTTCAAGCAGATGCACAATATGTATTACAGGTCCCTGTGGTTCGAGCTTAAGGTCCAAATCAATTCTCATCCCTAAAAGTAATCTGTACTTAGTCACATGCACGATTGTGAGTTAACATTATTAGTCGATGGTTATTAGCATCGTGTAGCCATAGAATAGATATATAACTTTTAAAAATATTTCATAATTTAAGACGCATTATACCCTTATTGAATAAAAGATGATGGTTCACGCAATCCGTTTGATTGGTTCTTCACTTTTACTCATCACTCAACACAGTTTTGAAAAAAGGTACCTACTCGTGGCGAAAGTTATAATGATTTCACAAAAAGTGCTATTTCATAATGTATCAGGTGTGGAAGAAAAACCAATACGGAGACGCTCATACCAACGATGGCATTGCGCCACTAATACTAAATACGTCTACGTGAGTAAGCCATCACTAGTATTCCCTAATGCATATATTAGATATAAGCCACATGCAGAGAAACTAATTACATGCAAAAAATTTCAATGACAAAAGAAAACACGTGCCATGCGGGAACAAAACCAATTAACATTTGATTAAAAACCATGCAAGATACTATACATATACAAGTTTCCCCAACTACTATCTCCGAGCGTGTGGAGATATTTATTTTGGTCTCTAATTGTCCGTGGAAAAAATGATATTTTATATCTACCTGTTCGATAGCCTATCTCTCTGATATTATGTACGTGACCTGATCCAACGTAGCATGTCGGGGCCAGTGACATATTTTTGACTTCCTAGTTGAAGTGATCTTCGTGAAATATGCATAGTAAATTTAACCTGTACTTCAACTTGAGCTCAACAAGTGGTTCCCACCCTAATTTCTGCAATGAGCTTGTCACACTGCTACGTTGGTCGTAACAGCCTACCACAAATCTAGCTCCTCTACGCTGCACTCGATCTAACTCCAAAATCAGTCATGCCTCATGAGGATCCTACAAAACAACCGTGTCAACAGCATCGTTTATGCCATGCTGGGAGTACTTCAATCGCAGATTAAAAATTATTGCTTCAATGTAGACACTCACCCAAAACTCCGAGTGTGGAAAGGAGCCAAGCCAAGAAAGGGGTCAAGCCCACGTATTTCAGTTCGACTCGGGACAAGCTGCGCACGAAAGATTCGATTATGGCGCATTTAACTCCGTAATTTTCAAAGAACGTTAATTTTTTTCCATGTGGCGCAACCAAAAAATTCTAGGGATACTGTAAAATTACGATGAGACTTTATGTTTCCAGCTTTCGAATGATGTCGGTGAAACCATAAAAAATTCAACGTATTTAAAAGTAGAGCGATTCTGTCGCCAATCGAAAACGTTAATAATATATTTTGCCCATTTCTCTTGGACGGTTTTAAGCGGTAGGAATCTGCGTATTGAGCCAACTCTGAAAAATGTTCAACTCATAAGAACTTTCCGTTTAATACTGACGTCAGTGAATGAACTTCCAAGGAAGTGAGTCGAATACCTCATGTATCACTGTCGTTGCTAAACATTCAGGCTTAGTCATATTTTAATCATTACGCATAATCATATATATATATATATATATATATATATATGATTATGCGTAATGATTAAAATATGACTAAGCCTGAATGTTTAGCAACGACAGTGATACATGAGGTATTCGACTCACTTCCTTGGAAGTTCATTCACTGACGTCAGTATTAAACGGAAAGTTCTTATGAGTTGAACATTTTTCAGAGTTGGCTCAATACGCAGATTCCTACCGCTTAAAACCGTCCAAGAGAAATGGGCAAAATATATTATTAACGTTTTCGATTGGCGACAGAATCGCTCTACTTTTAAATACGTTGAATTTTTTATGGTTTCACCGACATCATTCGAAAGCTGGAAACATAAAGTCTCATCGTAATTTTACAGTATCCCTAGAATTTTTTGGTTGCGCCACATGGAAAAAAATTAACGTTCTTTGAAAATTACGGAGTTAAATGCGCCATAATCGAATCTTTCGTGCGCAGCTTGTCCCGAGTCGAACTGAAATACGTGGGCTTGACCCCTTTCTTGGCTTGGCTCCTTTCCACACTCGGAGTTTTGGGTGAGTGTCTACATTGAAGCAATAATTTTTAATCTGCGATTGAAGTACTCCCAGCATGGCATAAACGATGCTGTTGACACGGTTGTTTTGTAGGATCCTCATGAGGCATGACTGATTTTGGAGTTAGATCGAGTGCAGCGTAGAGGAGCTAGATTTGTGGTAGGCTGTTACGACCAACGTAGCAGTGTGACAAGCTCATTGCAGAAATTAGGGTGGGAACCACTTGTTGAGCTCAAGTTGAAGTACAGGTTAAATTTACTATGCATATTTCACGAAGATCACTTCAACTAGGAAGTCAAAAATATGTCACTGGCCCCGACATGCTACGTTGGATCAGGTCACGTACATAATATCAGAGAGATAGGCTATCGAACAGGTAGATATAAAATATCATTTTTTCCACGGACAATTAGAGACCAAAATAAATATCTCCACACGCTCGGAGATAGTAGTTGGGGAAACTTGTATATGTATAGTATCTTGCATGGTTTTTAATCAAATGTTAATTGGTTTTGTTCCCGCATGGCACGTGTTTTCTTTTGTCATTGAAATTTTTTGCATGTAATTAGTTTCTCTGCATGTGGCTTATATCTAATATATGCATTAGGGAATACTAGTGATGGCTTACTCACGTAGACGTATTTAGTATTAGTGGCGCAATGCCATCGTTGGTATGAGCGTCTCCGTATTGGTTTTTCTTCCACACCTGATACATTATGAAATAGCACTTTTTGTGAAATCATTATAACTTTCGCCACGAGTAGGTACCTTTTTTCAAAACTGTGTTGAGTGATGAGTAAAAGTGAAGAACCAATCAAACGGATTGCGTGAACCATCATCTTTTATTCAATAAGGGTATAATGCGTCTTAAATTATGAAATATTTTTAAAAGTTATATATCTATTCTATGGCTACACGATGCTAATAACCATCGACTAATAATGTTAACTCACAATCGTGCATGTGACTAAGTACAGATTACTTTTAGGGATGAGAATTGATTTGGACCTTAAGCTCGAACCACAGGGACCTGTAATACATATTGTGCATCTGCTTGAAAAAAGCGAAAGAACACCAGCTGTCGTAAATCATGCTCTTTTGCGATAGCATAATGTCACATTTTTCTGCCATGGCATATGACTCTGTCGGTGGCTGTGCTCACAACATCTCAGTGATCTTGAATTCACGCCATTCGTCGTCGTTTGGTAGGTTTCGGATAATAATTATTTATCTCGTTTCGCCTGATTTTTCATTAAAGTCTGATGACAGTGCTCACGATCTAAGTAATGACATATGTGCATATAAGGCAACTCCTATGTTAGAGATTACCTTGGATATTTTTTTGGGGGCGGAACTTGAAGGAGCTAGTTACTACACAACTTTACCTAAAACGTCGTTTTTGAAGTCTTGAGAGACAAGCTCTAAAGTTTTAACAGCATCTGTTGAGAGGCAGTTTCGGCTGCTGCGTTCTTCAGTTAAGGCGCGTCTCTGACTACGACCGTGGTGGGAAAACTTGAACGGCGTCGGCTATTAAGCGCGAATATCTCAAGCATAACGGCGTATGGGTACCGTCAATTACTGGTATCACTCATTATTCAATTCGGTATATTCCCCACTTCGAAGTACACATTCCAAACATCATGCTATTTCTTGATATAGTGATTATCATACATGTAGGTTGAAAAAACACGTTGCTTTTCCAACCTTTAAAAATGAATTTCCACAAAGTTGGGCCAAAAACAGTGTACCTTATGTGATTATCATAGTAACAGCCACAGAAGTTATAGGAGAGCAATTTTTTCCATCTAGTAGAACAATGTGCCAAAACGGAAGCTTCGCAAGGGCTTACGGATTGATTACAATGCTTCCACTTGGAGTCCTAACGGGCCAGTGCTCAGCTACCCTTATTGATCAACATACCACGTTAGCAGTCCATAGATTGGTTTACCTATGGCATCTATCCAACCTGTCCTGCCACCTGTCAGTCATGCCGAGAGCTATTCTGCATTGGGAACACGATCCAGTGTTGTAACTGGTAAATACCGAATGTAGGAATCGAAAGTGATGTGGTCACTAATGAAACATGCTCAGACTTTTAGATCATTGAGGACGTGAGATTCCCTAGGTGCTCTTTTCGTAGAACTCAAGGATTTTATGACGCAGGGGGCGCCGCGCCGTACAACAGTAGGATCCACAGAAGCCGGCGAAAGTAAGAAAATGCTCACTGAATAGAAAATTGTAATCTGTGGGATAGATTTCCTGATAGTAAATACTTTCTAAAACGCTGCTTGTTGGTTATTAGCGTTCACGTATTAGAACAGTACTAGAATGTGAAATTGGACTCCGCGCAGGTAGACGGACCGTTTGACTCTCATCGAGTTCAGCATCAACTTAAAATCTCAATAACCTCTCATGTACAGCATAGATTTTAATTCTTCAAAAGAATTCTCCTAAAAAGTAAGTAAATTTAGAATATTTATAAATATACATAGAGGTTTTTCTCGAAGAAACTATATCTACTACATTTCATTGTAATCAAATTATTAAATTGTAGCTAAAAGTAAATTTTAAAATATTAAATGTTATAGTTTCCTGTGCTTCTGTTAAAAATGTTATATGACCCCGTAGGCAATTTAATTATTTGTTTGTATACAAAAAAGTACGTCCTAACTAATCTCGTAGTTTTCATTGGTAAAAAAATATAATATTAATTACATGAACGCGCTGAAATCGAGCCCCTTCAATATATTGTGAAACTTGGCCAAAACCTGGAGTCATATTGCTTGTTTATTTGTTTCTTTTAAATAAAAAATATTTTATTATTATAAAATATTTTCATATTCATCTTCTGTGCTTACAGCTGGCCCGTTTCTACCTTTCCCGCTGTGTTGCAAAAGTCAATCTCGCCCCTCAGCTCAAAACTGTATAAGGATTCAGAGTTTGACACACTTTTCGTTCGAGAAAGTTTCAATGCAGGCGAAAAAGGTTCCAAGTAATCACATCGGAAGGGGGAGGTGCCCGAATCGACACCCACAAGCACAGAAGTTCTTGCGGACGTAAGTTTTTTCCGACCATTGTAAAAGCGGCACGACGGAGAATCGCTTTTCGCGAAACATGCCCTTAAAATGTTTCATTCGTTTTTTGGACCCTGAATCATTCCAAGAAGCACGAAGCAAACCGTGAATCGCGTTTCAACAACCGCTCCGCAATCAGCACGCGAGTCGGCAGTTTCTTGACGGAGAGAGAGAGAGGAGTGTGATAAGTTGGGAGAGCAGAGGAGAGGGATAGAGGAAGAGAGAGGGGGGAGAGAGAGAAAGAGATAAATTGATAGACACTCTTTATTTCGAGGCTAGATTGAGAATTTGTCCTCCTCATACATAACCCAATGTCTCAAGTTAAAATACATACCAAAGTTTACATACAATCGTATAATCAGCAATGTATGTAATCACTTTTGTGTTACAAATGTAACGCTTTCAGGCTTCACTACGTGGAACCTATCCATAATGAAGTAGGGTAAGTAAAAACACTCGAGTGGAATCACAAGTGTTTTTACTTACCCTACTTTTGTGTTAATTTATGAAAGATATGTATAGAGAGCATAAAAAATATGGGGGACTATATATAGTCGTAGGAAAACGCTGAACAGCGCACAAAATATAAAATAAGAGTCAACAAGTATAGGTGTGCACAAAAAAGAGACAGAAATAATTGTTGACGTTTGGACAGTATGTCTATTTTCCTCGAATGGAAAGAAAAGTCAAAAGAAAAGAATATGAATAGACATTTTCCTCAATTTGAAGAAAACAGGCACACTGAGGACTAGTATAAAATAATTAGTATATTTTATGTGGTCGCCTATATTTTTTGACTATACATATAATTCAGGAAAACTGAGACGAGCAGCAAACACGAGCACTCGCACACACTTATACACACATTAAAAAAACACCTAAAAGACTCACATTGGGAAGAAATATTCCGGGGCTTTCTTGCCCCTTCATTGGTCTGGGAGAAATGTTAACAATGAAGCAATATATATATACATTGTATATATATATTATATATGTGTATGTCGTATTGCCCAATATAAGGTGATAAGGAAAGGGATAAGAACACATAGGATATGGTCAAACACCAAATGTGGTAGAAAGCTGGATGGAAACCGACATATTAATATTAAAAAAAGGTTTGTCCTCAGCTGGGACTAGAACCCGGACTTCCCAATCACTAGTCGAGCGTGACAAACATTACACAACCAAATACCCCTTACTCATACGTGATTTTGTCTGTGTAATATATTCAGCCATCGCCATTACGGCTTTGTCCGCCAAGAGTTGGCTTTCGGTGGCTTAGATTCATACCACTACATAAGAACGGACAAACACAAGGGAAAATAGGAAAGTAACATTGTGAATAGACATACTATTTGAAAGATGTTTAATGCGTTTCCAGGCACGCATATCCGAAGTAGGAAAAACAGCCCATTGAACAAAATAACCCACTGGATACCCATCCATACAGAAAAACCCGCAAATGGCGAAAACATAACATGTAAATAATAGGAAATAAAGAAAGAAAGAGGAACACATAAAAGACAAAGACAAAATGTGCTAGAAAGCTGGATGGATATGTGTATATATTCACATACGTGAATACACAATGGTGAGACAAGTTACAAACAAAAAAACACAGAAAAAATAAAGAAACTCACCTGTTTTTAAATTTTTGGTGAATGCTGAACCACCTTCTTCAGAAGGGCTATTGGGTATAAATAAGACCCAATTGCACAAACTCTCCCTTCTGAAGAAGGTGGTTTAAGCATCCACTGAATTAAAAAAAACAAGTGAGTTTCTTTATTTTTTGTGTCCGTTATATATACACTCACACTTATACACACATATAAAGAAAGAAACACTTAAAAGACTTAAATTAGGAAATCATAAATCTCTGAGGTTTTCCCCTTCAATCTGGAATAATTCAGAAGGGGAAAGGATCCCCGAAATATTTCTTCCTAATGTTAGTCCTTTAAGTGTTTCTTTCTTTTTTATGTGTGTGTATAAGTGTGCGCATGTGTTCGTGTTTGCTGCTTGACTGAGTTTTCCTGAACCCTATATGTATGTACATATAACACAGCCACAGGGGTGGCGAGGAAAAATACAGAACACAGAAAGAAATAACACTCACAAATAATTTCCTATAATTTCGACAGCGTCGCTGTCTTCTTCAGGCGTAGATGAGTACTGCGGGGAACGTAGGGCTGGAGGGATAGAGGAAGGAAATGGGGAGGGGAGGGGCAGGAGAAGAGAGGTGGAAGGGGAAGGAGGGGAGAGGTTGGAGGGGGAG
>WURS02027590.1:0-11722 GCA_011762765.2 Rhinocypha anisoptera | reverse complement strand
CTTTTTTGTGTGCGTAATGCATGGCTTGCATCATGTGAATTGAGGATGGATGTGAATGGTGGTGGCTCACCCCCTGCCAGACGCCCTTGTGGCGGCTTGCAGGTTATTATGTAGATGTAGCTGAATATCGCACAATGTGTAATACCTGATTTAATTTAAAGGAATGTAAATAAAACGTATAAAATTACACCTATTACTTACAAAAGATTTTTTATATAATGTATAGCTCTAGAAAATTTCCCCCGAATAATTCTTTTCCTATCCATAATGGTTAACATAGGGTAAATGAAATATCAGGCAAGGTACCAATATTCTAAAGCTAACATATAGCCTCTAAAACTCCTCACAAGGAAATATACTCTTTAACCAGAACAAGGATGAAATCCATCAGCATAAATATTCCGTCACTTACCATTTAATAAGACTTCTTTCGGGATGCGATTGACAAATCCAAGTTACCAATTAACCCGAACCTTCGCTGATAATAGGAGAGGGTAGAACCCACCTGTCACTTGGCCCTACGGCGTGTGAAATTAAAACGCCTTCCGAGGGTGCGGCGCTTCCTTTCCCCCGGGCAGCTATCTTGCCGTTTCCCAGAGTTCTGGCACCCAGAAAACACTGCTGGGATTTGTAGCTGTGAGAGTTGGATTGCCAAAGAGAACACGAAATCATTTGCCTGCCAGCAACGGCTTGCTCACTTCCGCGAGAAATATATAATCCAGAAACTTTTTTTGTCCCATTTTCGCGCCAAAGTTTGCAAAATAATTAACCTAAACTTTTCCATCGAACCGGTTTTCTTGTGACATTCACGACGAATGACTTTGGTCATGGCAACAACAACACGTTTGTAATCCCCCGTAAAACATTCTTTCGTGGAATCAAGAAGTGTCGGCATAAAATGAAAAAGAAAACATTGCATTACCACCAAAATACATTTGGTACAACTACATTCAACGCTTAGGTGTCGTCGTCAGTCACCCTTAATGCGTTGTAACTAGTTGTAACGAATAAATTTGGCTTGGATTATTGTTTTTTCATGTTTTATCAAAGTGACTTTTCACAACGTTGAATCGATAAGGAGTGCTTTTTTCATCTTTGCAAACGCAGGATAAAAATCAAACAAAAACTGCCTTAATCCCTTTAGGATTCACTTCTGAACTGGATGAAAAGCTGAACCTATTCCCTAATGGAAATTCTTTCGACCCATCTCAACACTATGGGAAATAATCCCCAAATAGGAAAAAAAAAACTAAACACAACCCACTCGCCGGGGATTGGATTCGATGGCAAACTGGCCGCTCGACGCATTTTAAGCCGCTGCGCAAAGGGACATGGGAGACGGGAAGTTAAGGCGGGTCTCGCCCGTCTCCTCAAGGTCGTCTGTCGGGCCGCTCGGGCGGGATCCTCTCCCTCTCTCTCACACACACACCCTCTCTCTGGTAACATCACCCAATCGATACATAACGTGCATCCGGTCAACCTTCTCCCGAAAAAAAATGTATAAACACCCGAGTGAAAAAAGACCCGGCATCCGTCATTGTCAACACCGCTCGCACCGCCATTATCTATGCGCGGCCATTATCAAGGCGTCGTTTAAGCGGCCACTCCCCTTTCCCGTGGCCATCCATTCTTCCTTCACGGCCCGGCCACTCTCCGTCATTATCCGCTAATATATATTCTTCGCCTCCCTCGCGCGCTCACGCAAAGAAGAAAGCCGCGGTAACGTAATCCTTCCCCTTTACGAAAACGAAACCGCCTTGGGGAACCCAGAGTGCTTTAAGCCGATTGTTCCTCGTCCTGTTAAGGGCCCGGATAACGAGGGTGGAGGGGACTGACCGCTGGATATCATTGGGGACGATCGCCAAGACGTTCTCATTAAGGTCCTACGGCGCTCAATCGGCGTGAACCTCCTTGTGGACGTGACCGTCGAGGTGACATCCCTTAAACGGGCGATGCCATTCAACAGACGACCGCACTTTCTCCGCGGGGGAGTTCAGAGGGACCCGCTGACCCCTTATCTGCCGACCGCCGCTCGAGCGCCATCGGTGATTAGACCTTCATCACCTACAACAGTAGGCCGAGTGTATTTAGAACGTCGTCTTTCCGTGTCGAAAACCCGCACGAATGAACGTTCTCCATTGTCAGCTGGCCAACAATGAGAGCGCGCGTGCGCGCACACACACGCACACGCACAAAATGCCTAATACTGAGTCATGCGAAAGATTTGAACAGTAAGAGACGGGTTTTTAAACCATTTCCCTCAAGCCGGGTGAAGGCAGGGAATTCCCCCATGAGGAATAAAGAAAAACCTCCAATTTCATTATTTTTTTTTCTTTTATCTTGGCGTGGTGCGGGCGTCGCTTCGCGCCCGCAGCATCATACGGCCCGCAACGTGGCGAAGCGTAAAGCGTGACGTAACTTAAGCCCATAACACCGCATGGAATAATGGGGGATGTCTCACTGTCCTTATCTTCACATCAGATCGAATGAAGTCTTCAATCTATTATTTTTTTCAGGTGCGTCAGAAAAACATAGACGTTATACAGCGGGATAACTGATTGCACTACTGAGATGTTTCTTTCTAAAGGATGCGCACCGCCGATTTAAAGGCAAAGGATCGTCCCGAATCATTAATAACAGAAAGTTTCATTAATAATACCTTTAACTTCAGGTAACATATACTTAAAGACCAGCTTATTGCTGGTCTTTAAGTATATCGGCTCTGCACGTAGACGTGGATTTTTGGAGGAAGATTAACCCACTAGAAATAATTTACTACACATATGTGTACATTAGATAGTGTATTTATCCTGTAGTCATCTTTCATGCATATTAAATGAATGTAATTTGACATTGTCTGAGTATGTAATTCATATAGTCCTCTCACCGAATGGTTGCATGCGAGTAGTTTCTTGCTCGGTGAACAGTTTTAAATGTGTTCACGGGGGAATGCATTCTTGGTGTTGACTCAACCCCTTGCCGCACGCATTTGAGGAGTCTCATGAAGTGTACTTCATTTATATAGAGATAGATTTTCCCTGCTGGAGAAATAGTTTATTTCACATGTTTGTTTTCGTGGGGCCCTTCGGTGATTTCAGCGATTTTTACAAGTTAAAGAATTCTCTTTGATGAAATGCGCAACTAAATTGCGCTCCGCAAATTACCGCTATTGAAATGTTTCTGTGATTGGTTGAATGGTTGCAATCGTCACGGTTGACGGTTTCGTCAAGGTTTCCATAGCAACTCACACGCATGAAAATTGATGAGAGTGTCGATCGAGAGATGAATAGGACGTATTCTGAAAAGAGGGAATTTTCAATCTCTTCTTCGCTCAGCTTTGGCGTGAAGCTCACGAGGGAAAGGTGTTGCCTTAAGTATAACGCATTAAGTCGAGGTTAAACATTCTTTCAAAATACTCTTTCTTGGCACTTGAGAAAAACCATGCGCGTATGGCGTATTCATCTCATTCCGTAATGCACAAATGTGAACCAGTTCACTGGAGCGCGAAGAAATCGCATTTACGTTGAATATTATAAAAAAACCTATAATTTAAATGTGAAAAATATTGTTAATAAGTTATAAAATTAAATATTCGCATTATCTAACTAATGAGGTACTTCATGTCGCCAACCGGGTTAGCCCGGTGGGTAGCGTGCTCGCCGGCTAACCCAAAGGTCGCGGGTTCAAATCTCGAGCAGGGCATTGGTGTTTGTCCAGATGGTTTTTTCTGTGATTTAAAGAGTTGCGAAATGACCATAGCCGTCGAGGCACCCTATAAAACGAAAATACTACTACTACTTCTTCATGTTACACTTGCCACATCCTGTAGACGCAGTGATAGGAAATTAGGATCCACGTATATTTCTGTGAGGCTACGTAACACAATAAATACCCACCGGTATATAAATTTACTTGGTCGACAGTCAATCACCTCCTTATGCATCAGCGATTTAATCAATCCAGGGTGAATACCGTTACAGTTAAATTGTACAAGAAACGACCAATCCACGCGTAAAAGAACTAACTCGGGGACAGTAGAAATAATATATGCATACACGTACACGTCATGTGAATAATTAAGAGTCGCTTCGTAGCTTCAAGCGTCTTTCATCAGCAATCACTGCATATGCATTGGCTCATTGAAAGTCAACGAGATTAAATATATCACAAGTAATGATGCAATGGAATGAATGCGTACGGTTACGTGACCGTGTAACATTTAAAGATTCTGTTTGTTCCGCTTACGTTCGAAGATTCTACAGTTCCATAAATTGTCTCTATTTTATATACAACTTCAGTTTGATTAGTTTTAAATTCATTTTCACCAATTATTATTTAAAGGACGCATGATAATGTGACAATTCAAAGATCGGCACTGGGATATGGAGCTGCATTTACCCAATAGTTAACGTGATCCTATATCAATGACCACCGATTGTCGAATATGAAGAATTTCTAGAGCATTCCTTGTCGCAAAGGGAGGTCGTTAGGGAGAATATATATTGTATCTTTTACGACCACAGACGATTAAAAAGATATAAGAAATAAAAACGGCGGGTCTGAAAATATATTTTACCAAAACAAATGATATGGTAATAAACGAGAAGGTAACAAATTCGGAAGCAGAAGGAGAAGCCATCGAAGCCTGCAGTGAGCATAAATATTTAGGAGCAACGATTGGTAAAGAGGGAACCAGTAAAAAAAGAGATGGAAAGAGAAACAAGAAAAACAAGCAATAAATAAATTAAATGGCATATTTTGGCCAAAAGACATTAGTAGAGAGACAAAATGTACAGAACATACTCCTGTATGGGGCAAAAAACATAGGAAATGACCAAAAGAGATGAAGACAGAGAGACTGGAGGTGCTCGAGATGGCTTTCCTAAGGAGAAGTTGCAGAAAATCTAAATTAGAAGAAAATTGGAGTTGGAAATATTTCAAAAATGATGCAGGTAGGAGAAAATATCATACAATAAATAGAGAAAAGACGTTTAAAATGGAACGGGCGTGTAAGAAGATTGAATGAAAATCGTTGGCCAAAGAAAATACTGAATTGGCAACCACCAGGGAGGAGGAGGAAGAGAGGACGACCACCAGAAGACTGGACAAGGCAAGTCACCGTAGACATAATGCAAAATAGAGACAGATAAGGCACGAAGAGACTGGAAAGACAGGGAGGCTTGAAGAAGATGTTGCGAGATACGGCGAGATGGCCGTATAAAACCTCTCCATAAATACATATATTATATATAAACAATTTAATTTCCTGAAAGCATGTGGGAATATGAATTCAATACCCACTAAACAAGCTTCGTATTATCTTTTCAAAACTTGAATAACTTAAAAGACTTTTAACTTGAACCTCCGCTGAAATCATTGCTCCCAAACACGGTGTCGGAATTGAATCTGTTGAACCCGCAGCACTGTCGTTAACAACTTCGGAAATTAGTCATAAATGCCGCTCACGGGGAATAATAAACAGGAATTAACGTCTTACCGGAAGCTGCGAAACGGAAATTTCCACGTCTAATTGCTCGCCACTGAATTTAATTAACTAAATAGCAACACAATGGCTTCGGGAGATATCCAAGTCAGTTCATGAATCTCGGTTACGCTATACGCAACGCTGATCTCCACTTCGGCAGTCTCGGAAACGATTCATCTGGAAGCAAGAAATCTGCCGCTTCAACCGTAGTCCACCCGCTGGGTATCTCTCTCTCTCTCTCTCAAGTCTCTTCGAAACGAAGATTTTACGCTCTGCGCCCGCGAAGTGCTCGCCAAACGGCGCATACTCCCAATCAGGATTCACGTTTCCGGGCTATGTACGAAAGCAACAGGCAAATTCCGCCGTGATATCCTTGTACACAATGGGGATCCACGGATGGCGAACTTGGCCCTCCCTCCCTTCGAGTGACGTCATCGAGCATTACAAATCGTTGTGGAAAATATAGTACACGAATCGACTGTGCCATTTGATGAACGGTGAGATGCTCGCGGAGGAAAATAATCCATCGGGGTGGAGAACATCAATCCGACGTAGTCAAAGGATTGAAAAGCATCTCGAATCATCCATTCAGGGATACATTTCATAAATGGTTGTATTTTAAAAACGAGGAGGAAAAGAAGCAGGCTATGCGGAATATTTCATATACTGAAAGGAGGTAAAGCATGGGCAGACCTTCCAAAGGAGGTGGACAAACCAAATTTTATGGGAAAAAATTATCACATACACAAGATAAAATGTCGGTCACAAAGAATTAATACAAAAAATTTTTTTTAATAAATCAATTTCTGAATGGAACGGCTTACCTGCAAAGCTTTTTGAGCCCTTTCCTAGTACCATCAACATTTTTAAGGGGAGATGCAGGAAACTCATAATATAACAATTGTATTCCTATCTAGGTTTTCAGATAATTTGTTTGATTATTTGTTTGATGATTGAAATGATCTTGAGGTGGGCCGTGAAGGGATTGCTTTTATGTTTGTTTTTCGATGCATCCCTCTATGTTTTCTTTTTAAATTATTCCTTTTCTATATCCTGTCTTCCTTGCGATTTATGTGATTTTTTGTAAGAAATTTTATTTTCGCAATTGATTGTTGCAATAATTTGTAAGTTTGTGATTAATTTAATTTTATGTTACCACCTGACCAGATGTTCAACTTGTAACTAACTAATAATATATTGTTTGTAATATTATATAATAATAAAATATTTTGATGTTTGGTGACCAGTAAACTAATCCTTTGGCGTTGACGCTTCTTGAAAGAGATGGCAGTTCTCGACGAAGACGTTGGTTTACGATTCAAAACTCATACGATCAAGACTTTAGAAGAAAACTAATAACGGGATATTTTCCCCTTTATGTTTTTAGAAGTTTACGAGTTGAAATATTTGGGAGGCATCATAGAGGAAAATGTACGTTGTGGCCATGATATTAAACTAAGAATTGTATTAGAAAAAAAGAGGCCTTTTCGAAAAGGAAGGAGTTGATTACAGGGACCCTAAATAAAAACTTGAGGAAAAGATTAGTAAAAAAACCCTCGTATGGAGCGTAGAATTATATGGATCCGAAACCAGGTCCCGGAGGAAGGATGGTGGGCATAGATTGGTGGTTTTTGAGATGTGAGTTTGGTCATTGGCTGAGGAATACTTCAGTCCGCGGTTTGGCGAAGGATGGAGAAGGTGAGATGGACAGAAAGAAAAAACTAATGAAGAAGTGCTAAGAATGGTAGGAGGAGAGGCGATTGCTGAATGAAATCCAAAGAAGGCAGGAAAGGTGGATTGAAATGGGTACTCGGAGGAAACGGGTTGTTGAGGGTTGTGTTAGAGGGCAGAATGTTAGGTAAACGAGGTAGCTGTAGGAAGAGGATAGGGATTTTGGATAGAATGATAGGTGGTGGGAGGTATGCAGATTTGAAGAGGGATTAAGTTAAGAGGTAGCGGGAAAATCTAACCTGAGACTCATAAAAAATTTAGCTTAACCGGTAGATTACTCTTCATCATATTATTCGTGATCGGCGTACTACATTATTCAAATTTAGTGAAACTTAAAATACGACATGTACAAATGAAGACTGCATTCCCGTTACTAATTCTTAAACCTTCTATTTGTTCAAAATATTTTTCCTCGTGCGATTAGAGACAACTTAAATATCACGGGCACCATGGGGTCAGTTAGGATAAGTAGCATACACGAGTTATTCGTATATTACGTAGTTATCTTGGGTTCATGCTAAATAAATTTAATTGAACATTATGTTCACATGATGTTAATAGTGTTCTGTTACCGAATGTTTCCATATAAGTAGCGTCTTGCTTGGTGAATAGTTTATAATGTGTGCAAGTGGGAATACGTGCTTGGTATTGACTTATCCCCTGACACACGCCCTTGAGAAGGGTTGCAGGGCATTTCTTAGATTTATATGAGCATAGATACTAATTATCATCAAAAACTGAAGCGGACAAGGATAATTTCTTCAAATGCATAGCACTTTTAATTTTTTAATCGGGATAATTAAAACAAAAAATTTTAAAGGTAATTTATTCATGCAGATAAAAGCTTTAATCTAACAAAAGAGTGGAATCCTTTTACAAACAAAGAAGCCACGACTAAGACGTTCCTGAATTTTGTGGTACCCTGATTACTGTTGATAAAAACTTACACAGAAAAGGCTTTCAATTTAGAAATAAAACTAACTCAATAAGTAACGTAATAATTGAGAATTATTTTCGGGAATGTAAATATTACTAGCAGGTGCTAGTAACTGAAATAGATTTCGGAATTTATATTTGCTCAATGGCCTGATCAACTTTGAATAACTATTCATACTTGTAGCGTTAATTTATTACCGTGCGTGATATTGAAAAACGTAGTGACAAGGTTGGCTTTGATATAAGATTACCGAAATGAAATATGCGACAAAATCAAGAATCAGAGAAATTACGCGACAGCTATCAGCGATCAACGACCTGAGAGGGATAACTTTTCTAAACAAAATTCTAGCGATCTCGAAAATTCTTCTTCATTTAAGTAAGTGCCTGCCTATCAAAAGACGATTGCCTATCAAAACATAGGAAGTCGTCTCCTGTAAAAATTGGTACCGGGGCAAAGATCCTTGTTTCTCTTGCCCATGGAAAGTATTTCTAGGTATCTACAAGGTGCATTCAAGTTATGAGGCCTCCGATTTTTTTTCTAACTAATTATTCACCTTAAAAACAATCAAACTTGTGTTACTTCTCGACGTAATTTCCCTGCAGCCGTACACACTTTTCGCAACGTCGACGCCATGATTCGTGAAGGCTTCTTTAGGAGTCTGTTTTGACCACTGGAAAATCGTTGTGAAGCTGTCGGTGTGCGAGGCCGAGATTTTTTTGGTTCGTTGTCACATGATGTTCAGCCTTCTTTAAACTGTCGCACCCATGAACGCACTTTCGACATTCGACATTAAATTTACGACACGAATTCGACATGAGTGTCACACCACGAATGATTACACACTGGTCATGTAACGAAAACGTCGCACATTTTAAGTATCGAAAAAAGTTCTCATTCTCTCGACTGCCACTAGAGGTTCTGTCTGTCGTACAGTGCTGCCATCTCTGTCACGCATTGACAAAGAGTGCCCGCCCATTTTAAAACAAACCGCATAATTCTAATCTGTTTCCAGTCCGGAGAAAGAAAGATTGGAGGCCTTACAAACTTTAGTGCACCACGTAGGTCGCGGGATCATCGTTTCCGAGGAAGGAGGATGATTAGCGTGGACGATAGTGAGATGTAGCGGAGACTTTTGAGGTGTGCGTGTGTGTATGTCAGCGTGGAGTTGTATGGAGTAAAACAAAGGGGAACCACGCGCGCAACTGGAAGTGAAAACTTAAAACGCTTCAAGATGCTCTTGCTATTATTATCTCTATGCTGTAAATTTGGAGCGTGGATGTGAGCAGCAGAGGGGCATTGTCATTTGATGTAATTATCCGACTGTCTGCCGCGAAGGAAATCATTGTAAGTTTAATGAAAGTCGCGGTTTAGTCTGACTGAATGAAACATTTTTTTTTTTTTTTTAAAGAAACAGAATTATTTCACTCAGTTTCAGTCGGTTGATGTGGTGGGAAGGAACTCGTGCCGAAAATGGATATTTTGCGCGCGTTTCCACGAAATGATAATGGTGCAACCCCTTGGATGGTTCATGCGAGTCAAAATGGCCGTCGTGGTTACGCGAATTACTATGCGGAAAAGAGCTAAATGTACATTTTATTACGCGTTCCACCCGCCACATAAATCCTGGAACTGTCCAGGTCTAAACGCGCGTCCTAGTAATTTATTCGTCTTCTGGAAAATTGCTGCATTTTCATTTTATTGTTCAGAGGAACACCCAGTACATCATCAAAATCAAACTTACTGTGTACGTTAGGGTTTCCGTAATGTTTATAACTCGTTTAAGTGTGACATTCTGAAATTTATGCTTTAAAAACCTGGGGCATTAAAAAACGGGACAATGGAAAAATTAATAAATTATCAAAAATAAAACTTCTAAAGGAAACTGTTAGGGTTAACTCTGTGCAATTTCTCCATATTAGAAAGAGAAATGAAAACATTGTAATTCCACAATATATATATAACTGTATAGTAAGGTTATATATATTGAAGAATTGAATATTGAAGAATTGTTTAATAAAGTTATATATATATATATTGTGGAATTGCAAGTTTTTCATTTCTCTTCCTAATAAAAATACTAATTAAATTTGAATTTTAAATTTTTAACTCGGAAACAAAAAATCATTAATATTAATTCTATTTACAATAAGGTTATTAAACACAAATGTATTTTTATATTTATCAGATTTATGAACCTGTTCCAGGATTTCTTTCTCATTTAATCTTTGATTATAGAACTCATCTCATCGCCTATTCTTAAAATATATATCTTTACGAAGATTAAAGCCTGTTACCGACTCATTTTGAAGTCTGTTATTTTTTTTTCATCTGTCCAGATCGCATTTGCGATAATCAGAATGCACGTTCAGCAGTTTCATTGGTTCCTGGCAATGCTAAAAAAAAAACTGAATGGGAATTTCATACGCATAGAATTACTTATGCTTTGCCTGATTTTTAAAGTGAGCAAACATTTCACACGTCGATTTTCCACACCAGCCTTTGTTTCAACAGCATCTTTATGTTGTTTACATGGCACATAAAGTACCTTCCACATTATCATCAACGCCTTATAATGAAAGGAAATTCTCATTTTATTTTATCATTAATACGGTGACAACTGTAACATTCAAGGTAGTGGTATACGCGTAATAACAGGAGCACAGGAAAAGATGCCATCGCCATTATTGTTATTATTGTCATTAGTTAGTTATATTATTTATAATATGAGTGATTATTATTTTTATCATCAACATTTTTAAGAGAAATCATTCAAGAGTATTAAATGATGTAAGAGTTAAAAATTTTAAGAGAATTAAAATCGGGTTACAAATCAAATAATTAAAACTTTCAGAACGATACTCAGAAAAAGCGTGACTTTAGAAATTAAATCGGGACATTTGCGTGAATAAAAATTACGACTGTCCCGGGAAAAAACACGGGAGGAATGGGAATCCTTATATGAGCGTATTTGAGGTATTTCCGTGTAGTGCGGTCCAATTTATTGTTCCAATTTATCATTTATCGGTCAAGTCACACACCTCTCTCTCCCTCTCTCTCTCTATATCCCCTCTCACTCTCTTCTCTTCTCTCTCTTTCCAGTTCGAATTCAAGTCGAAGGGGGTGAAGAAGAAGAAGGCGACGATCGAGGTGTCCGTGGAAGGAGTGCGCGTGACCTTGAGGAAGAAGAAGAAGCGGAAGAAGGTAATTGTGGGCGATTGCGCTGTTATTACCCTTCGTTTCGCCCGACGGTGCACTTTCGACGGGTGTGACTGGCGAGGGCACATCTCCAGTGCGTTTCGCAAGCGGGATGCGAGGGATCTCCCTATCTATCTCTCTTACGGATCGTCATTCGCACGACGTTCGAACCGCAGTGGTCTGTCCGGAGGTATGCTCCCTGAGAACGGCGACTAGGCGGGGGAAGTCCCCCCTGAACACAAACGGGGGGGGGGAGACCCGATTCCCCCCCGACACACGTACAGAGGCTCTGTCCATAATTACATTTCATAAAAAGATTACTGAATATCTCAGAAAAGAGCATGTCATTTTGTCTGAGATTTCAATTTTAT